>CAUYRH010037334.1:0-30708 GCA_963574655.1 Perodicticus potto | reverse complement strand
AAGCCCAAGTGCCCATCGACCCACGAATGGATTAATAAATTGTAGTATATGTACACCATGGAATACTATGCAGCCTTAAAGAAAGATGGAGACTTTACCTCTTTCATGTTTACATGGATGGAGGTGGAACATATTCTTCTTAGCAAAGAATCTCAAGAATGGACGAAAAAGTATCCAATGTACTCAGCCCTACTATGAAGCTAATTTATGGCTTTCATATGAAGGCTATAACCCAACTATAGCACAAGACTATGGGGAAAGGGGCAAGGGAGGGGAGGGGAGGGGAAGGATGGGTGGAGGGAGGGTAATTGGTGGGATCGCACTTACGGTGCGTCTTAGAAGGGTACAGGCAAAACCTACTAAATGCAGAATACAAATGTTTTCATACAATAAACGAGAAAATACATAAACATGAAGGTTATATTGAACAGTTGGATGAAAATATTTCAGATTGTCTATGAAGCCAGCACATTGTACCCCATGATTGCACTAATGTACACAGCTTTGATTTAATTAAAAAAAAAAAAGACTGCTGTGGTGGTAAATATGCATGTTTAGAGCCACAACTGTATTTTATTTTGAGCTCACACCTGGTTGAGCAAGCCAACAGGTAGAAACAAAAGCCAGAGTTATCCCCCAGGAAGTAAAATTTTGCATATAAATTTCAGCGGCAAAATCTTGGGAGAAGTCTTGGGCAGTTAGGGCACCAGTAGGAAAGACTTGGACCCAGCGTTCCTTGTGCTGTCTCCCATGACTGCTCTTCCGGAGGCCTCCACAGCCCCAGTGGTGAGATAAAGGTTTCCTGTGTAAACTGCTGATGTGATCACAGCACACACCAGCCACAGAGGTGCTCGCAGACCCTCCTTGCCGGCACTCGGCGTTCTCTGATTTCATGGAGGAATACAGAGGGAGGCGAGGAGACATTTTGAAATAAATAAGTTTTTGATGACCCTGGAATTCTTCCAAGGCATTTTTTCACTGATTCCTACACTAGCTTTTCATACATGGATCCTGAAATCAACAAGACATCTTCTTTTGTTTTTTGCTTTTTGCTTTTTGCTTTCAAGCTTATTGGCGAAAGCCAACAGAATGACGTCAAAGCAGTTCTCTTTCTATGTCTTTCACACAGTGGATGGTAATAAATGCCTTTTAAAAATACACTGGTGATAGCAAAACAAGGCTCTAAGGTTTCTTACTAGGAATATGGACTATTCATACCGGGTCTTCTGATAATCTGTGCATTTTAGTATTATCTAACCTGGTTCATTAGGACATGAATATTACATGACAGTAAATGAATAACATTGTGTTTCTCTAATAATTCAATGTAACATTGCAGAGAATATAAATGTATTTCTTCACAAAACCACATGCACTTTGACTTTTTCAAATTGGCATGTTCCATAGGTAAGGATGCTTTTCAAAAAATTAAAAATAAGTTTCTGCTTTCCCAATCAAGTCTGCTAATAATGTGCATGTTTGTATATGGATGTCAGGTAAACAGTGACATCTATTACATGACTTTAGTGCATAAATATTGTGCTAAGCACTTTAACACATCATCTCAAGAGGTAGGTGGCTGGCAGGCTCCGTAGATATTTCTTCATTAAATTAACATTTGAAAATATTTGAACACGGGATTTTTTTCTCCACTTTGCAAGTAGAAGAATTGAGATCTAGGAGAGTTGACTGATCGATCTAAATTTCTGTAGAAAATCAAGAGAAAATACTGATACCCAACCTAGCTTCCTTGGCTCCAGATGAGATAGCTTAAAATAAAAGTTAACAATAGAGCAGTGCCTGTGGCTCAATGAGTAGAGCACCAGCCCCATATACTGGAGGTGGTGGGTTCAAACCTGGCCCTGGCCAAAAACTGCAAAAAAAAAAAAAAAAAAAAAGTTAACAATAAAAATAAAATTAAAAGTAACATCAAAATTATATAATGTTAGAACTCCACATGAAGTATATTAAGACATTATAAAATGTTCCATATCGATGGTGCAAGTTTTATAGTTATACTAAAAGAAATAGCATCCCTTTTTGAGGCAGGAGAATTTGAATGCTGTAGCATCCTCTTAGAAATTGTTCCGAGTAACCAAAATCAACAATTTATCACCAGTGAAAGCCACAGACCATTATAGACAGTTCTAACCTCCCACCATAACTGGTTTAATAGTTTTCTTTTTAAAAATGGGGCTACAAACTTAGTCATAACTTGTCAGTATATTAGCACATTGCTAAGAATTAAACTCTTATATTTTGATAGGGTAGCTTGCTGATGAAATGGAAATAATTTTAAATTTAGTCTTTTATCCCTAAATTATTGTTCTGTCTAAATGTGCTCTCTTCAAAATAAAGAAAACATATATATATATGTATATAGAGAAAGGAATATAGGTGATTTTAAACATGGAGGGATATAAGTGGACAACCATGAATCAGTAAATCTAGACGCACAGGGTCCGTGCACTAATCTCGCCACTTCCCTTTCAATGCCCATCACCAGTGCCCTCTCTCTGATGGCCAGAGGCCCCTACTCCTTTATTCTAGAGCCATCTGGATGTGAAGAATGTGTGTAGTTTATTTTTTTTTAATTATTTTTTATTGAGTCATAACTGTGTACAATAATTCAGTCTTGGAGTACAGTGTGCGGGCTTCACATACAATCGGAGATATTTTTATCAACCTGTGTGTAGTTTAATGTCATACATTACCTAGAAATTTCTATGACTTTATCAGCCTCAGATTCTTGTTCTATTTATTTATATCTAAAACTGGTAGTTTTCAAGTACTTGGAGATTATGGAACCTGTGTGAGAACCTCCAAAGTTCTCCAAACCTGGAATTATCCACGATGCTTTGTTCAGATGCAGGACAGACACAAACCATCACCACCCTCTTCTCACGGAACCCTCAAATGGTTCCCAGAACACTGACATTCCAGAAAACGCACTGGAAAAGAAATGCTTTTTTGGAAGCCACTCCATCCTCAAACCTTTCTTCTGATCCCCACAATTTGCAAGAAGCGTCAGTTGCAAGAGGCCTCGTTCCGAAGAGCAGGACAGCCTGGCTCGGTCACACCGCGTCACAGGAGCTCTCGTTCCAGAGGCCCCAGGAAACAACCACCCTTATTCTTCCTCAGGTCTAGCAAGAAGCAACCTGAGAAGGTCAAGTTGCTTTTCTAATACAAAGTGTACAGTGTATCCAAAGACTTCCATGTGGAACAGATCTCTGGGAGGGAGGGATGTCTCCAGCCTCCTGGTTCAGGAAGAAAGGATGAGACGGAGCAAGTGGAAAGTCTCATTTCTGGGGATGTCTTTTCTAGAATACAGGGGTCTTATTTTCTTAGGCTATAGAACCATAAGTTTATTTCATGTGAGAGAGAGGGAAGTGAGTGGGGGGAGGAGATGAGAGAGAGCAAGAGAGAGCAGAAAGAGAGGTGGAGAGGGAGGTGGGAGGAGAGAGAAATGGAACACGAAAAAGACGCTGTGGCCTCTCAAAGACAGGACACAAGTTGTTATCAATTTAAAGGACATAGGTTATCAATTTGCAGTTTCCTCACTCTGCAAGTCTCAGACTCTTCCTTCCAAGTTTCCTGGGGAAATCCTACAAAAATCTCAAATTATCACAGCTATCACTAGTGTGCACATTGTAAGAAAATACAGATAATTATATCTTCTAATATATACCATATAAATATTTCGAAGGCAAAGTAGCAAGTGGACTCCTCTCTACAACTCGCCCTCTGGGCAGGTGATGGAGACAGGGGAGCTTTCCCGAGCTGAAGCGCCAGCTGTGCGGCTGGATACAGGAAGAATAACCCAATAAATAATCCTGCAGGCGACAGGCAGCGGCTACTGTACCACACTCCATGCCAGGTGGCACGGTGTGTACATGGCGGCTTAATTAAATAGGCTGCCATGTACAACACTGAGCCTGGAGTGAGATATTCTAATTCAACCTGTGTCTGCAGTATCGCAGGACACAGAACGGGAGTAAGTTGGAACAGCTTTACCAGCAGAAAGGGAGCGCAGCCCTTGGGGGACGGAGCAGGTGCCGGCAGGACGGGGGCAGGGGCAGGAAAGCGTCTTTCCTCCTTGAGAAGGTGCCCTAAGAATAGAGACCAGGAAACAGGAAAGAGATTCATTCTTTTATTTTTTCCCCCCGACAACTGTGTATAAATGTCGCCCTTTCTTGTAGGCTCCTGGGGCAGACACAGGAAGGGATTCCGTCCCTCATGCAGTTTAGCAGGGGCAGAAATGAAAGGTAAGGCACTGGGACAAACAGACATGTTATCAGACATCTGCAGGTAAGAATAAGCACCATGGGGAAAAACCAAACAGACTAAGGAGCTGAAAAGAGCATTATTTTAGATTGGAGGGGGTCAGTGAAAGCCTCTCCAGCTGGTGACATTTGACTAGAATCCTGAATGGAAAGCTGACTGCACGATGTTGTTGACATCTGGGTACTCGCCTTCCAGGCAGAAGCAAACCCATGCGAAGGCTCGGAAGTGTGAACCTGCCTGGGTCCTTGAAGAAAAGAAAGAAGGTTCCCAGGGGAACAGAAGGTGAGGTCAGAGGTGGCCTGCGGCCAGAGGCTGCCGGGCTCAGACTCCTCGGTCAGCAGTTTGGACTCCTCTAAGAATCAGTTAAAGGCTTCCAGCACCCTGCATGGTGCTGCTGCTAAGAAAGAAACATGATAACCGTCCAAGGAGAAGACAGCTGGAGATAAAGAGGGGAGGATGGAAAAATAAAGCAAATGGAATTTTGCAAAACGGGCTTAGACATTAGCAGTCAGGCAGGGGCCAAGCTTGCCAGGCCACCGCAAGGTGTGTGTCCTGGGGGTTGTCACCATTACTATACAAAGACCTTTTCACAGAAAGAATTTTAAAAAGCCAATATATTGAAGACTTGCGGATCCTGAAAGGCCAGGAAAGGGCTATTTATAGAGACACTGATAAAGTGCTTGCTCTGATGGAAGCAGCAGTCCCAGACCGTGATTCACAGACTTCCACTGGCATTTTGATTCAGATGGTGGACTAAGATAATTCCTGCTTAAAAACCAAACTCTCCAGGAGTCTGCACTTAAAGCCAAGCACAGAGCGCCTCTAGTATATTAGGACAGACTGAACTGGTAGGGTTCCCCCTATGCACCTTTGCCAGGACGGCTTGGTCCCCAGGGACAGAGGCCCAGCTAGTGCTGGGTCAGCCACGCTGCAGAAGGCCAATGCAGAAAGACCCAGTTCTGGCACTTTCCTCCCAGTTTCCATGCACTGTAGTTTGTTAAGTCACAAAGAACGTCATAAACATGGCTTTCAGTATTGTAGGATATACAAAATCATTAGCCATTATCTGTCAGATGTAAACACTTCCCCTCTTCCCTTTGTTTCTAAGCTCTTCATCCTCCAAACTGTTCTGCACACTTCCTGCAAAGTACCTTTCCAAAGTAAAAAGCTATATTCTTTCTCAAAGAAAAAAAAAAAAAGCAAAACCTATGGACAGCAATCCTCAGCCTGGAGTTACTCCCTGCCGCTGATGGACTGAAGCCCCATTCCTGTTGACAACACTGGCAGCACCAGGGTACGGCTGCAGCCCACAGGCCAGTCTCACCTCCGGCCTTCCCACCTTGCCTCTCGGGCTGTAACCCCAGCGAACTACGCGAACGTTCCCGTGCACAGAGACAAAGCCCCATTCAGCTACTTATCTGCTGTGTGACTTGGGAAAATTACTTATCTTCTTGACTTTCATCCTTTTTCCTATAAAATTGACGTAATAATATATAACACATATAACCTTGAGCTTGTGATGGGATTAAGAGAGAAAATAACATCTAGAACATTGTCAAGCACAAGTGCTAAATAAATGAGGGACGCTGACCCCAGGGATCCGGGGTTAGGGGCAGGTGCTGACCTGAGGACCTGCCCTGATTTCTGTCCAGCCTGCCATTGACCCTGTCCAGCCTGCCGTTGACCCTGTCATTGACCCTGTTCAGCCCTGTCATTGACCCTGTTCAACCTGAACTCTCCGCTACACTTGGCTGCGTAAGAGATGTGTTCTGACTATATTTTCTTATATCACCAACAATGGGTACGGTATCCACTTTTACATTTCAGAATTCAAAGAAGGATTTGGAAATTTGAGATGGTGATTCAGAGTCAAAACAATGATTAACAGAGCGGAAATACTTAAAGGAGTGGTTTAAGTATTTAAATGCCGCGGTCCTTTAATACAGTTCCTGTGGGTCGCCACCCACAGGTTGAGAACCGCTGACTTAGAGGAACCTAAAGCAATACGGAATACTTGTATATCTGCAAGACATAATACTGAAAGGAACATGAACTTGGAGTGTGGTTATGTACAAATGAAACTTGAATGAGAAATGGGTGCCAAAAAATGTACACACATTCTAAGAGACTAGGAAAATGGACGTGGATAGCATGCCTGGGTACAGCTGGCCAGGAACAGGGCTCCCAACACAACTTCGAGATCTAACACACAGATAGCATCTCTGTTTATGGGCATCCGGTAAAGTAATGCAGTGGGCATTGGAATACCTGTGGATGGAACCAGAATTTTTTCTTTTCTTGTTCACAGAAGTGCCTAATTGTATATGTTAAGTGAATGAAAAAGTAAGCCCCAAGGCCATTTAATAATAATCTGCAGATTTGTGAGGGTTCTTGTAAGCCTTTTCTGGCTATCCACTGAGGAGGAAAAGGATCACATATTCTATATTAACTATGTGAATTAATCATGAGGAATTTCCAACACTTGGACTATGAAGTAGTGACATCATGTATTAAGTGAGGTCATAGAATTGTTTTCTCCAGACTTAAAAGCAGAAAGATTCCCACACGGGACAAGGAGACAATTGTGGAGATTCCTTCCAGGTCTGAGATTGTGCAAATGTGCTGACTTAGTGATAACATGGGGAACGTCTACTTTTCTTCAGATATTTTTGAAATAATCCCAGAATTTCGCTGTATTTCTTAAATCTTCTGCCATTAGCCCATTCTTCATAACTGGGGTTTCCAAATCCAGGACCACTCATTCATATAACTAAAATATGCAACCTACAAATGACGAAAGATCTTAAAAACCTGTTCAGGGGCTTAGCCATGCACTGCACATCTGCAGTGTTTAGCTTCGCCGTGAAAATTACTTTAATTTCGATGCTGGAATCAAAACAATCCAATCTTCTTAAAAGAAGCCTACTGTCTACTGTAAAGTAATAACATGTTTTTAGAAACTTCTAAGGACATAGCCTGGAATTTCTAACATAAATGCATGGTTTGAAAAATGCCAGTTGTTAATTGTGAAAAGCTGGTTACATTTCATAATAACAAAGAGGCAAAAGTGAAATACCTATTCTCTTATTTCATCATGTAACTATTTCATCTGATATTTTAAAAGTACCTAATTTTTAAGATTTGAGAAAAGTCACTAAAATACATAAGATATAAAGGGATTTTCATGACATGTTTCATGAAAATAAATTTGAAAACTGTTAAGCATATACTGAGATAAAGCTATCGCAATCAATATAAATATATAAATACAGACGGTGATGAGCTGAAAACCAACTATGATGCGGCTTTACCAAGAAACAGAAGGAGGGGGGGTGTGTGAGCTAGAAGAAAAAAGCAAAAATGAATCATAGTCGTACCTAAAGTTACTTTATAAGTTTAATGATTGATGCATTTTTTAAACCTATATTGTGGAACATTACTCCACAGTCAGTAAAATTATGGAGAATTTTGTTTTAACTTCCCTAAAAGAAGAGCATTTTACTTGCTTAAGTAACCTCAGATATCATGTAATTGTTCTTGCAACTAGCTTCAAGAAAAATTGTATAACACATGAGTAAAACTGGCTTTTTAGTCATTTTAAAATTTGCGTTCTTTTGAAGACAAAAAAACTCAGTATTTATAGCTCTATGTTCCTAGCACATAGAAATTCTATTCTAAGAAAAAGAAAGGTCACATTATTATATTAAGGAAGCAAAACTCAACAGTAAGAAAAATATGACCAAGGTTCTAAGCAGACTAATCATATCCAAAAAGTACCTGTGTAAAATTAAATATCCTTTCGGTCAAAATGATGGTTTAATAATAACTCAAGGAGTAAAACATATGCATCTATTAATTAATTGTATATATTCTACATATGTTCTTTTTGTGGGACTAATTAACAATATGTCTATAAATCTTCCTCTATTCTGTTATATGACTTATCAAACTATATGAAAATATACACATTCAGGTTGGGATAAAGCACAAGAGAAAACTTTTCAAATCAGTGCATCTCTCTATAAGAAACCGTATCTTTCTACTAATGTTAACCACCATTAGTAGTTCTGAAAAACTAATAACTTGTGTTCTGTAAGTAAGAGGTTAGAATTAAATAACAAGATTTAATACATCAAGAACAATAATAATATTCTCCAATAAAACAATTATGTGAACAGCAGTCCACTGCCAGGAAACAAGAATAATCCTCCCATAATTAGCCAGGCAAAGTATGTATCGGGTGACTATGTGGTACCCATTGTAGGCAAGCTTTGTCCTTCCAGGGGTAACCTCAATTTGCCAACACAATATGCAGAATGTTGCACAAACATTTCAGATGAGTAGAAAATTCATCAAGTGAATATTAATTTTCAACCATCAGATATTCTCAGTTTATAATGTCAACTGGCAATTTAGCACGTAGTCACAAAATCACAGTTATAAATGCCTGCAGAGGTACAAACTCCCTTTATTGCTATGATCCCTTGTAAATAAAACTGAGGGTTAGTGCCCAATTATGAAAGGTATCTTAATCTAATGGAAACAGAGTCTTCAAAGAAATCTGACACAGTCTAGCTTTTACAAGCAAAGGTGATTTAATTTGATTGTGTTTGTCCTTACATTTCATTATTGTCCTGGCTTAAGGAGGCTACCCGAGTCTTCTTACGTTACTCTAAGTATACATATTAAAGGGGGAAGGCTCAGGGAAATTTTTACCAAAGGTTCTTGAATATATTTACTTGGCATTCCCAAAATATCTGTAAATTTAAGTTCCATTTTTAAAGTAAGAAGCTCTTAAAGATAACAGCACTTTGGGATCATAAAATAAAAGCCATTAACCATTCCCTTTCAGAAGAGGGAAGTTAGTTTTCCTTTCTTTAAGTAGCGTGAACACAGATGTCAATAAAAGAAAAACTTGCTCATTTATATCCTACAAACATGGAGGTACAGTTAAGTTCTACTTTATACATTGTCTTAGGAAATAAATTAAAGCTAACATTAATACACTTACATTTGTCCCCAAAATGTTTTTAAAAATCATCAACCACAAAAGAAAAAGTCACCATCACCTCAACTGAGACTGAACAAAAAACCAACTGACTTTTAGAACTACTTTGTTACTATATTTACCCAGAATTAGCTATGTATTTTTTTTTTTTTGAGCAGTAATTTTAAAGGCTCTCTGCAGTCAGAGGCGTATTTTGCTGGAAACGCTCTCAGCACAGTGACGATTTAGCACACAGTGCACTGGTGTGCTCTTCAGCTGACCTGGTCCCCATCCCTTCAGACCTATGCGATGTCTCAGGAGCAAATCTAGAATGTTCCCTGGCTATGCTCTGGTCCCCGCTGCCCAGGTGAGAATCTGCAGAGCCGGGCAGGTGCCCCAAGCCCGCCTTACCAGGTGTGAGCCACAGTGAAGCGCCGACGCTGACGGATGCTTTTATTCACCAGCAACTTTCTGAAAAAGCAGGGTGAGTTCCTTGGAGAGCTGCGTGGAGAGATTTTAGGAGACGTGGGTCTGTTTCCCGGGAGCCTCGGAAGCTCGAGTTCTAAGTGCATTTGCTCCTTGAAAGTCTTTATGCAGACCTCAGAGGCAGAAGCAGTGAGCTCCTTGGAAGACTCTTTTGCTGTCATGTCTTGGGAGGAGTGCGAGCTCTCACCACACAAAACGAAAGCCTCAAACATGCCAGATGCGGCCTCAGGTTAGAAGGCTGGTGTGTCTGCAAACTCTTTCCAGGGTAATTTGGGAGGCTGTGGCTCCCGTGGGTGCCGCCTGGAGCAAAGGCAGCCACCGGGAGCGTCACCGGGCTGGCTTCGCCTCTGAACACACGCCAAAGCGCCCCCAGGGCCAGCAGCCTCTGCAGGGACACACGGACACTCGCTGAATCCATTCAGCGCAATATATCAACTCGTGAAATATTCATAAGGGCTTCTGATAAATCCCTCACATGCATTTTTTTAAATCTTACCCCACAAGCTGCATTCACTAATGGACAGGAGGCAAAACCTCGTCACACCGTCACTTGTTCTGTTTGCACAAAGAGCGGAACAGGAGCCCGTCCAGCATGTGCCGCGTCTGAGTCTTCATTCAGAATTATCTCCCCTGTAAGGCACACAGCAGCGACTCCGCCCACCGGACGCGATTGGTCCGGGGTTATTTAAACAGCTCCACTGTTCTCTCCCGCCACTGCAGCACCCTTCATGGCTCAGATTTGCACAGAATTTGTGAGGCTCTGTCTTCATCACTGTAAAAACTGATTAAGTCAGGAACTGTCAAAAAGTCTAGCTAAAAAAGGTCTTCCAAATTCCATTTCTGAGCGAAAGAGCTGATTTGCTGAAGTGTTTTTTTTTTTTAAATTTTCTCCCTTCTCCAGAAGATGCAAAACAGATTTAATATTAAAAAATGTCACTGAACAGGAAAACATTGGATTTGGTCCATTCCCCCAAGGAATTGAAAGCCCAGTCTTTATTCCACTGAGCACAGTCCTCATCCTTCTGTTTGAGCTCACCCTCCCCGGCGCTGCCAACCCCGCCCCTCTATGTTAGCAGTGAAGCTGCTCCTGACAGCCCAGCTCCTCAGACAGAAATAGGGGCCACAGCCAGCACACACGATGCTCCCAGCTGAAGCTCAGACACTGCACTCCGGCACGATGCGTGGGTCCCTGTGTCAGTCAGCACACACGATGCTGAGTTTCCATGTGACTACCGAATGGTGAGTCTGTGCAGACCCTCAGCTCGTGGGGGTGCAGGGGAGACCCAGGCAGGGCAGGTGAGTCTGTGTGGTCCCTCAGCTCACAGTGAGGCAGGGGAGACCCGGGCAGGGCAGGTGAGTCTGTGCAGGCCCTCAGCTCATGGGGGAGCAGGGGAGACCCGGGCAGGACAGGTGAGTCTGTGTGGTCCCTCAGCTCACAGGGAGGCAGGGGAGACCCGGGCAGGGCAGGTGAGTCTGTGCAGGCTCTCAGCTCATGGGGGTGCAGGGGAGACCCGGGCAGGGCAGGTGAGTCTGTGCAGGCCCTCAGCTCACAGGGAGGCAGGGGAGACCCAGGCAGGGCAGGTGAGTCTGTGCAGGCCCTCAGTTCACAGGGGTGCAGGGGAGACCCGGGCAGGGCAGGTGAGTCTGTGCAGGCCCTCAGCTCATGGGGGTGCAGGGGAGACCCAGGCAGGGCAGGTGAGTCTGTGCAGGCCCTCAGCTCACAGGGATGCAGGGGAGACCCAGGCGGGGCAGCAGATCACTGTGCTCGACATTTAGAGATACACTGGAATGCAGCTTCTGTGCTTTCAAAGACGCTAGAAGTAGAAAGAAAATCATGGTGCTGGACGTTGTAAAAAGTGTGTGCTGCCAATGCCTGTCACCAGGGCCAGCCTGATCTCAGACCAATGTGACAAAGCAGAACTAGGGCTAGTCAACAAGAGTGACAGAAGGAAGCACTCACAGCAGGACCTCTGTCTAAAGGGAGACATTTATTGTTTCCACAAAAGTGTGAGATATTCCATCCTTATAAAATCATTTATATATGTCAGATACTCCCGCCAAAAACCTGCTCAGTATCTTAAGGTCTAAATAAGCGTAGACGCACTTGCACCAGAGTGTGTAACAGCAAACAGATCCCACACAGGCCCTGGGAAGGGTTCAGGCGTCTCGGGGGTGGGGTGGACGACCGGTTTGCAGGTGCCATCTTGGAAAGCACAGCAATACTCCACAGATTACATTATAAACAAAACGCAGTCATGAAATTTTTTTGTACTGCATCCTAATACATGTATAAGAGTAATAGTAATCACCTTGCTCAGCTTCTCATTCCAGAGACAAAGAAACAGGGGTAAGGAGGCGCCTGTGGCTCAAAGGAGTAGGGCACCAGCCCCATATATCACAGGTGGCGGGTTCAAACCCGGCCCCAGCCAAAAACTGCAAAAAAAAAGAAACAGGGCTAGAGAAGGTAAGAGACTTACCTCTAGTCATACTGGTAGTTGATGTTACAGCTAAAACTAAGACCCAGGTTTTCTGATTCTCAACTGAATTCTCTTTAATTCAGTTTCAATGTTGCAATTTTGTCCAGCTAGATCTTAGTGCATTTTTTAATATCTAGAAATATTTAACTGCCCTATTTGAGAAGACAGATTGTTACCAATATCATGGGAGAAAATCTGACTGATGCCACCTGCTGTTTACCTGAGACTTTTCTTCAATAATAATATGGTTTAAAACTGGGACACGAGCACATGTGATTTTGCCATTCTACTGAGTGACTTATTAGCAAAAAGCAAAATGGCAATTTTAAGTCATTAAATGTATTTTTCATATTTATTTTTCGAAACTTCCAATATATAGTATTTAGGAAATTTCATCCCCCCAAAATGGCAAGTTTCACAGCCCTGAATAATATAAAATGGGGTTTAGAAAAGGAAGGGTTGGTGTAAACACTCCCCGCCCTCCCTGAGTTCCCCGACACTGTGTGGCACCTTTGTGACCCTGAGGTCCCCTGACACCATGTGGCACCTTTGTGACCCTGCAGTCCCGACACCTTGTGGCACCCTCGTGACCCTGAGGTCCCCTGACACCGTGTGGCATCCTCATGACCCTGCAGTCCCCTGACACCATGTGGCACCCTTGTGACCTTGTGACCCTGAGATCCCCTGACACCGTGTGGCATCTTTGTGACCCTGAGGTCCCCTGACACCGTGTGGCACCCTCGTGACCTCGTGACCCTGCAGTCCCCTGACACCATGTGGCACTCCTCATGACCCCTCCATTTTACCTGCTGCCACAGCCAATGGCCCAATTAGAGAAAAATTGAGAATCATCCTAAGAAATAAAGTTCTCAAAAATATGTGAAGTCTGTTAACCCTGTCTACTCTAGGAAAAAACTTAGAAATACCAAAGACGGTCAACTGAAATACCAAATTCAGAAGACTATCGAACTGATTGAAAGTCTGAACTACTTAGTTCTGTGGAAAAGGAATGTATGTTTACAGGAAAATGCACATATGTGTGTTTCTAGAGTCAAAGGGACAAAGAGAAAGGAGTCACTGTGCCGAGTCCTGAAACCAGAGACGCTGGACGGCGGGACACAGGGGACGCAGGCCTTAGTCCCTCTACAGGAGAAATGAGTCATTCTCAATCAATTTATCAGTGTACAGTATTTGGAATGATTTCAGACTTCCAATTATAGACACATATCAATTTTAAATATTGAAATTTCTCGTATTCACATCCAGACAAAGCAGTAAGAATCAGGAATTTATCACATTAAATACCACTGAAGGATTTGAATGTTGTTATGCAGTCAATAGTAATTAAATAATGATCCACTTATAAATATTATGGACTAATCGAAAACATTTGGATTTTCATTAAATTGAAAAGGAAGGCCAATTAATCACAACCAAAGAAAATTATAAACTTGTAGTGTGAGTATAATAACATTATTTAAAGTGTTTTTGGAAGTAGACAACTTTATAATAAAATTATTTCGGATGAAAATAATTACATTCTTTTTATATTTGATATCCTTCAGACTTTAGAAGTTGACCCAGAACAAATTGTCTCTGATCAGTTTCCAATTAACTGTTATAAAATTAAAGTATGTTAAAGACACAAAATGCAGCTTCTGTGTATAATATTAAACCTAGCAGAATGCTGAGCTCAAAGTAGCATGCCTCCCATTGAGAATATAATTCATTCAGAAGTTTTTAAAAAGAACAGATTTAAGACTTTCATATTAACACAATTGAATTATTGATTATGTCTTTATTTATTTCATTGTCCAGCTATTTTTTTCTAAAACAACACATCATCTGAGCACAGCCATTAGATGCTATTCAACTAACGATACACAAATTACGTTCCTTCAGCCAAAGACAAGGTGGTAAGTGAGCAGAGCAGAAAATCAACAACAAACTGTAGACTCTTCCAGCAATATGTTCCGTTATGCAACATATATAACGTAATCATACTGCCATATATATAACTATATCACCACAAATTGCAACATCTCCCAATTTTTCTATTTCAATTTTAAGAAATGGACTAGAGAATTATTCTACCATGATAGGAAAAAAGGTAATATTCAACTTAATTAAAATGGCTGTACAGCCATCTTGGAAAAGAAAAAGCAACTAACAATCTTAAGAGTAAGAAATCCTAGAGCCATAACCTAGCTGTGCCACGGGCAAAGTGAGTGCTAGACACGCAGTGAGCCTTCCTAGCAAACCATTTTATCTGATCCTCTCAAACATGCTAGACTAATACTGCTGGAATCCCCACGTATTAAATGTAAGATCCCTGAGGGCTGGACTGAGACTTAACATCGTATTTATGGCACGTGGGCTGGTGTGGCACGGAGGACACAGTCAATGAACATTTGTGCACGGAACGCACATCATATGCCCATGTTCAGATGTGAACATCAGGGTACAAGTGGCGTGGCTGACAGAGTGGATCGGATAGCCCCAGCCAGGCCCGCACGGCACCCCCACACCTGCTTACTATGCTGCACCAGTGCTGCCCAAGCTAAGGAGAGTGAGGAGGAAACTCACGCTTCCAGTGGGCGAGTCCCATTGCTAAACCTTCATCTTCACATGTGCTAAACACCTGTGAGCCTGAAGTTACCCGCCATGTTTTCTTTATTCAACAATGTGAATAACTTCACTTTTATCCATATGATGCAATTAAATTACTCTTTATTAAAACATTCTTCAGAAAGAGCAGTTTTAACCTGTACCACGTGGCATAAAGTGGCCTGTCTCCTAGAAGCCTGAGCCTGGTAAGGTATCACGTGGTCCTACTCAAGAAAGAATTGCCTGTTCAAAGCCGTCTAGTGACGACTCATGGCTGGAGTAAAACCCAAAGTCCACAACAGAACGTGACGTCCCTGTGTAAGCGGGAGACCCCCCTGCAGCAGCTCCCTGAGCTCCACTCCCTCAGCTCTCCCCTGCCCACTGCTCCTCCAGCCACACTGGCCTCCTCTCTGTTCCTCCATGTGTTTTTCCAAGTTTCCTCTCCCCCAGGATATCTGCGTGCTTTGTCCCTTATCATCACCTTCCTGTGTTTGCCTGAATACCACCTGCCTGATGAAATCTCCGGTCATTGCCTTGTTTGCAACCACAGTCTCCCCATTCTGCTTCACTTTTCTCCATAGCACTCGTAGCCTACGGTACGGTCAGGATGGTGGTTCCTCCTCCATCACCTGTTTGCTCCTAACAAGTTTAAGTTTCAGGAGGAGAAGGGCTTTGGTTTCTTCAATCCAGTAATTCCCAACTCCCAGAATAGTGCTTTCCACATAGTAGCTATTTAAATAAAAATTCACTGAATGAAAAAATAGCTAATCTTCTCGGAGTAGGATAAGACAAGGGAAGCATCAAACAAAAACGGAATAAACTTTGTCTCTCAAATTAGAGCAACAGTTATACTGGCATTAAGCAATAACATTTTCAAACTTTTATGTACTATTTAATGCAGTTTTCACTGCCTGGAGTATTATCTCTCTATTTTCTTTGCCAAGAATACGTGTACTATCTTTCATCCATTAAGGCTAAATTCCAAGGAAAACCCCTCATTGAAATTTCTTCCTGAATTCCATGGGCAGAGTCAGCTGTGTCACCCTCTCCACTCCAGCAGCCCTGGGCTCAGCCCTCAGAATGTTACAGACAAGATCATGGGACATATTTTCATTTGTTTGCTGGCCTGACCTATGAGCTCTCCAAGGACATAAACCATTGCATTCATCTTTGTGTTATCAGAGCCTGGCATTTCATTCTGGTCAATATTTATCAATGAAGCATATTAATGAAAAGTAAATTTAGTGCCCCAAATCATGACCCACAGTTAGCCCTAGATTTTTCTTATTTTCAGAGCTATTCTAGCCAATATGCTAACTTCTCATACTTGAGCTTACAAAGGATTTCAAACTGAAACTTCCTAAATCATAATAATTTGGCAATGTTTACCATTTAGCTAGCATTGATTTGTTTTTTAAATAGTAATAATTATTGTTCACACACTCCCTACAGTGCAAAACCGCAATGGCGGCTCCCCGCAGCTCTGCTCACTGGGCCGTGAGCTGGGAGGGCAGGCTTGCCAGCTCCCCCAGAGGCTTCCTGGCTCTGGCAGAATAATTGGGTGCTTCTTCCACAAGGTACATTCCAACAAGGCAGATTACACAGAATAAAAATACTAAGGAAGTCCCTCTCTTTGCTTCCTAGGTCATTGTTAACTTCAGGACAGATCAGCAAGGATGAGTCAGATCCCTGAATACCAGGAGAGAGACTGGGGCCACAGAAGGTGCTTCTAAAAACACACTAAGAGACGACACTTCAGTTCCCAAAGAAAATATGCACTCATCAGCAGACTGTCTGAAAGGGTGATTTCAAATGCATAAAATATAGATGTATACATGTTGGAAAGAAAGATATTTGGGGGAAAATTTCTTTCATTAAAATGAGCTTTTTAAATGTCATATCCTATCAATAGTGTTCTGTGAAATGGGGAAAAGAAAAAAAGTAATGCAGTATCAATCTATATTTTAAAACTTTAAATGTAAATAATTACTTATATAAATCCAATTAATTGTGATACTATAGAGATCACAGAAAGATCGTGGCACACACATGAATATTAAATCAAATTCACTCCATTGCTCCTAAAAAGAAGATTCTATGCAGGGATCAAATTCATGTGTAAGGATTTTAAGGAAATATTTGCAAGGTAATTCCCAGAAGCGATATTTTCTAAATTAATATTTTAGTATTAAGAGTATCTAAGGGTACAAAATACACATCAGTATGGAATAATTAATAGGTTTGAGTCTTAATTTCAAGGATTTTTATTTATCCACCACATATTCTGTTAACTTTAAATTTGTTTATATTAGAAATTTTTTTAAATTCAGTAACATTAATGATAATAACTTACGGGTTCACAATGGAGAAAAGAGAATTTTATTTATCAAGAATGGCTATACAATCCTAGAATTAAGAAGTACTTCAAATGTAATTTTACATAAATATTTCATATCATCAAAATTGCGTTATCATATATGTAAAATGAAAGGCTTGAGACATTTTATAAGCAATCATGCTGAGCTTTATGGCAAAGACTTTTGAATAGAAAATATATTTTTGGAAAGTACCTTTGCTACTTCTTTTATCTCTTTTATTCCATTTTTTAATTTATCATGCAGTTACGACTGGGATTTTCTGGTGTAGTGTCCTGTGAGATTTAACAGACACGATGACCCATGCAATCAGCAGTGTGATCACGCAGTTCTAATGTGTTATATACATGTATGTACACAGTGTCCTGTGAGATTTAACCACCTGAGGATCGTGTAATCAGCAGTGTGATCAGCATACACAGTTCTAATGTGTTACATGTATGTATATACACAGTGTCCTGTGAGATTTAACACACACAATGACCCGTGTAATCAGCACTGCAGTCAGGACACACAGTTGTAATGTGTGTGTGTATATACAGTGCTGTCCCCCCAGAAAGCTTTCTTGTGCCACACCTTTATAGGCACATCTCCCCCCACCCACAATCCCCGACAACCTTTGGTCTGTTACAGTTTTGCCGTTTCGATAATGCCACAGAAACCAAAGGGCACAGTCGTCAGCCTCCTGAGACCAGGTTCTTTTGCTCAGCACTCTGTCTTTGAAGTTTAGGAGAGACGCTGTGTTTACTGATAGCTCGTTCGTTTTTATTGTCATATAGTATTTCACTACAGGATGCAGCTCAGTTTGTTTATTCATCTGAAGGACATTTGGGCTGTTTCTAGTTTCGGGTGATAGTGAGAAAGCTTCTGAAAACACTCACGTAGAGGGTTTTGTTGAAAACAACCGTCATTCCTCCATATAAACACCCAGAAGTGGGCTTCCTATGTCATCCAGGGGGTGCGTTCATCTTCATAACAAATGTCAAACTGGTTTTCATTTTGCATTTCTGCCAGCAGAATCTGAGAGCCGCAGCTGCTGTGCATACTCACTTCTTTTCAGTGTATTTTTTTATTTTAGCCATTCTAATGAAGGTGCAGCTACATCTCAGCCTGGTTTTAGTTTACGTCCCTAGTGGGTGACATTATCTTTTCATGTGCTTATTTGCTACCTGTGTTCTCCTTGGGGAAGTATCTGCTCAAGACTTGCCCATTTCAAACTGGATTGATTCCTTTTTATGATTGAGTCTCTTCCCCAATCTGCCTCCGAGTGCCTCCTTCTCACAGTTCCCAGATAGTTCCATCAGTCCAGGACTCAAAGCTGGATTCGTGCTAGAGACAGAAGTGAGTCTATTACTCCTTTCCAGACACCAGTACCTTTAATAGACAGTGTCAGTTACAGCGAAATTGGTTTTATAGTTTATAACCCTTATACTTTATCAAAATTCTCTTTCCAAAACTTTCAGTGTTTACATTCCTGACTTCATGGTTTGGGTCACCTGGGGGGCTGACATCTCAGACCATCGGAAGTGGTTTGCACCATCTCATCTAGTTAACTAGTCCTCGGTGCCATTAGGAGGGGGTCACTAAGGAACAGCAAAAGGTTGAATGCCTTTGTATCTATTAATATTTAGAGAAACCTTTCCAGAAGTGGACACTGGGCAACACTCCCTTTCTCCACTGCTGTCTATGGCGCCACAAACACCTCCAAACACTGGGGCCAGAGAGGAACAGGACCTCTCTGCTCCCCCTCTGTGCTAGCACGTTTATACTAAGTCATATGACATGTTCTTCAAACATAGTCTTACGAGTAGGCAGTACGTACCAAAATATGATTCCCATTTTCTTTGGTAAGCCTGGGTTATTATTGCTTGAACTTTGTATATTTGTTACTAAACATAAAATCACGGTTTTTTTGAAGTTTTATGTAATTTTTATTGTAGTTATAGCTTGATCAACTCTTCATATAATCTTATTAAGAGCTAACATTGCATTTATTTTGCATTTGATGGTTCTTTATAGATATATCAAAAATATAAATTATTACAACAATATGATATTCAGGAAAATTTCAGCATTAGCCTTAAAATTGCTTTCTCATCTGTTTGGGCCTCACAAAAAACTCTATGCTCTTAGAAAATAAAGATCACGATTTATTCTTTATGCATTAATCTATTTACATAAAACTCATATATACAGAAAATGCTCTGTGCATGCTAGACAGATGTTTGAAAACACTGGAATATGATTCAATATTATTTCTTTATTTATTCAGCTGGTGTTAGTTAGCTGTCACCACTTGCCAGGCGCTGTGCTCCTCTTGGGAACATGGCCATGGAGAAGCTGGACTTACGTTTATCCCTATGGTACTCACAGTCTAGTAGCAGAAACTTCACAGTTTAATCGTACTTATAAACCTCTGCCTTTTTATTCACCTGTTATTTTTTTTAAAGGAGGTTGAACCCAGTTTCTCTTTTGTTTATTTCATGATTGTGAATTATCCTCATCCTCACTGTCCTACAAGATAAAATACAGAGGCTTCTTTGGCCAGAGTTTCTGGATATTTTTCCTTAGTCTATCCTGGGGTGTCCAGCCCTTGTTCTTAGCTCGGCTTATAAATTTTTGAAAATATCAAAATGATACAGATGCCCATTCAGTGATGAACAATAGCAAATGCAAACGAACCCTGTCATTTTATCCCTCTGTGAATTCTAACTAGAAGTGGAAGAACCCTGTCCACGCTCATCCTTAGATGACAAGTGGCTCTTCTTTATTATGGAACCGAAGTCCAAGTCTCTGCCACTTGGAACTGGAGAGAATACATCAACTACAGCCCTTCAAAGATATACTTTCTAATACTTTTCTGTCCTAAATAACTAAACTCTTGAAACTATCCTTATATAATACAGATTACTGTCAGGTTTATACACTTGGGTTGAACTTTGACACACACCATAGCAGTGGTAGCGTGTACACTAGTTTTCAAAGGCTGCCGTGAGGAAGCATCAAAGACCAGGTGGCTGCAACAAGAGAAGCGCCCCGTCTCCCTATTGGGGAAGCTAGTCCAGAATCAAGATTTCAGCAGGATGCTTCCTCCGAGGCCTGTGAGGGACAGTCTGGCCTGCCCCAGGCCTTTCTCCAGGGCTCAGAGACAGCTTCCCCTCTGAGATCCCTTCTCCTTGCCACCCCTCAGCCCGTGTCTGTCTGGCTTCCTGAACAGTTCACAAAGGTACACGTCATCCCAAGTCATCAAACAAGAAGGTTACTCAATCACACACACACACACACAATGTTCTGTCCAGAAATATCATGCTTTTGCAATATAGATAGGCTGAGGATTTCCCAGATCTTCAAGGTCTGGTCATTTTTCCTCAACAGTTCCTTCTTCAATTTACCTGTCTCCTCCCACATTTTACTATATGCACCAGGGAGAAACCAGGTTGTGTCTTCTGCAGCACTTTGCTTAGAAATCTCCTCAGCGAAGTACACAAATTCATCACCTACCTGTTCTACTTCCCACAAAGAAACTAGGACACCGTTCAGGTGAGCTCCTCACCACTTTATAACAAGGATCCCTTTCCCTCCCGTTTCTAGGAAGACATTTCTTATTTCCACAAGACTTCATCAAAAGCACCGTTTACATTGTCTTTTCAACCAATGGTCTCCTCAGAGGAATCTAGACATTTTCACTGAGCATGTCATGGCTCTTCTGCTGCTCCCCACGGCCAAACCCCAAAGCCACTTCCACACAGGGAAGCTGCAACGAGTTCTCAGCACTGCCCTACCGCCTGCGGGTATGAGCACCGACTGGTGGTGTGAACCGCAGAAGCTCCTTGTCTCAGGTCTAGTGGGGGCAGAGCTGGTTCTGTATGGAGCTGGGAGGAAAGGACTTGCTCAGGCCTTTCTGGAAGAAGGGCAGGGAAGGAGGAGAGGCCAGCTGGGGACTGAGCTGTGGCCACTTACTTACCGAGAGTTCACTGGGTCCTAGTGGCCTGCATATATGTTATTATCACACCATCGTACTCATCCTCACGATACCCCTTTGAAGTACACAGACTGCACTTTAAACTGAATTACAGAAAGGTGGGATGGATTCCCAAGTTCAACCAGTTAGTAAAGATTAGAACCGAAAGCCATCCAATTTCAAAATTCATGTGTTGACCCACCATACTTCATTACAAAGCAAAAATGAAAAAAGAAACACGTGGATATGCTCTGAATTTATAAAGATAACATACCGCTTTAGAAATCTATTAATCCCAATCATGCTATGTACTGAAACTAGAATTGTTTTTTCATAAATGTTGTATTTCAGGACAACACAAAGTAACTTGGTGGCTTCAGGAACTTGATTATTACAATACAAAGTCATTAGAGTGTACAACAAAAATTAATTTTACCCAGAAAACTAAATTTATAAACCAATAATTCTTAAATATAGCTTTGTCTGAATTCGCTCATAAATCTTAAGCCAATTTTGGAAGAGACGATATTGGTTTAATGTGCCTTAGCACTCATTAGCAGCTCTAAATTCGAACTTACTTGACATGTGTGTGTTAAAAGCTGAAAATTGTTCTCATATACCTCCTTTTCTTTTTTATCTTAAATACTGTGCATAGAAATATCATCCTGTGATTCTATTTTTAGTCTTTCTTACCTTCTAGTAGACACATCTAAAATTTTTGTTTTGTTTGGGGATTTTTAGGTTAGATATTTATTTCTCTTGGTTATCATTGCTACAAACAGTGTTTTTGTCTGAAATCTGTACTGATTGTGCAGGCTCTAGGCTGATATTTTAAGCAGTCAAATTCATGTTCTATTAGCTATAATCAATGTTTTCATTTTATTTTTGACAATTTAGAAATTTTAGCATCAAGAGACAGAATTCTTAATAATATTACTTTCATTTAATCTTCAAAAATTTTTCTGAACATAGATGCACTTTTACAAGATATTATAATGTACCACTTTGTACCAACATGTAGAGATTCTTAATTTGTCCTTCCTAACCGTGCTGGGCCAATACCATTTCTGGGTTCATTTTCTCAACTTCCCAAAACATACTGGATTTGGTTGGTATGCTATCTATTTTTTTTTTTTTTTAGAGACAGAGTCTCACTTTGTCACCCTCAATAGAGTGCCGTGGCATGGCGCCACAGTTCATAGCAACCTCCAGCTCTTGGGCTTAGGTGATTCTCTTGCCTCAGCCTCCCAAGCAGCTGGGACTACAGGCGCCCGCCACAACTCCTGGCTATTTTTTGTTGTTGATGTTTGGCCGGAGCCGAGTTTGAACCTGGCACCCTCTGTATATGGGGCCAGCACCCTCCTCACTGAGCCACAGGTGTTGCCCAGGTACGGTATCGATTAAAATAAATGAGCACTGCTTGCTACACACCGAAGCCAAAGAAAATCTCTTCATCAAAATATAAACAAGCTAAAAGTAAAGCATTCTGAGAACACAAGTGAAAAGGAATACCAATACCCTCCTTGTAACGAGAAATCTATCTTCTAAAACTACAGCCGATGGTTACAGTTCTAAGATTCCATCAGATTTTTTTTTACAGCTAAGAAAATGTGCCTTTTCAGGCAAAGATCCCAGTTTCTGAATCGTGACAGCAGCAGCTGAAGTCTAAGGATAGACAGTCAAAACACCGTTTTCTGTACATTTTCAGTTGTTAAAAAAGCAGTTACAGTACAATATATATAAACCATATTGTCTTAACCCTGTGCTGGCGCTGCTGGGAAAAACATTTGTGACAAAGGTATTACTTTATGCCTTCATTATACCACACATACACATAGTTTTGGAAGAGGTAACAGGGTTTTGTGTTCTCGATGGAATGTTTTTCAATGTATTGTATATACATGTGCTTAATCATTTTCACAAAGCAGTCCTGTTTCAAGTGCCTGTGAATTCACATGTGGCTTTGTGGCAGGGCCAAGCAGGGTCTGTTCGCCTTCACCTCAGCACAGGAGGCTCTTTCTCTAGCCCGTCCATGGTATTTGTTCATATGTCTTCTCAAAAAGTCTGTCCCTGGTCAGGTGTGGGGGCTTGTGCCCATAACCCTAGCACTCAGGAGGCTGAAGCAGGAGGATTGTTTGAGCTCAGGACCCATCTATACTAAAAATAGAGAAACCAGCGGGGGTGGGCGGGGGGAGTTGTGTTGGGCACCTATGGTCCCAGCTACTCGGGAGGCTGAGCCAGGAGGATCACTTGAGCCCAGGAGACTGAGGTTGCTGTGGTTGAGGCCACTGCACTCTACCCAGGGTGACAGAGTGAGACTCTGTCCCCGTGTCTAATGACCCTATGTGAACAGCACCCCATGCCCCTTGCACCTCACTGACTTTTGTTCTTTTGGCAGTTTCAGTGACTCTCTGGCATCGCTGATGTCTGACACCCCACTGAGATGAAAGTCCTGTGAGAACAGAGGCCTTGGCATTTTATTCAGCACACTAATTCTTAGCACCCACAGCAGGTGCAGGGCAGATATTCAGTAAATCTGTGCTCAATAAACAAAGGTCACCTGGACTGTTTGAGCTGAGGTCAAGTTAAACACCGCCTATGTCGTCCTTGGCCACTTCCACCACGTCCTTAAGCAAAGTCATCTTTACGATGACTGCAAAGGGACGCTGAGAGACCTGTGTGACGATGAGGACAGGTGAGAGGCATCCTGGACTTGCCACCCCGGCTGGACACAGAGGCGCCACGTTCTCTGTTCCCAGGCAGGAGCACTCTCAGCTGGACGGAGGGTGAGGAGGACATGAACTTGGGACCTCCCAGCAGAGCCTCTGCACTGCCACCCAAGTCACAGCACGATCTTCTCAGTTCAAAACGATAAGCAGCTGGGGGATGGGATGGTAAGCGCCCACGTGATGCTAGATACCCCTCAGGTGGAAGACCTGAGGTCTGTGAGCAACTTCTTTTCTTCTGGAGTGGCGGTCCAATAAGGAGTTACATTCCAGCAAAGTAATCACAATGTTTTGAACTTGATTTTCACAGCTCAATAAAATACTGGAGAAAGGTGAAGATGATGATGATAAAAATTAGGACATGGTTTCAATTACAACTGAGTTGGACAGCCAAAAATATTTAGTAAAGGAACAATGTTTAATGGGACTTTGAAGCATGCCTATTAGAATGAAAAAGAAATGAAATGCCAAGGTGAGAGGCCTGTATAAAATTCTAAATGATTCAGTGTTCAAAACATGGAACTCGTTGTCAAGGAGATCTATGCCAAGCATAATAATTCTCTTTTCAGTTCCAAGCTATCATTTATGCTGTCCAAAAGCAGTGCATTATAATTAAGAACTATTTTGCCATAGAGAATATTATATGTCCTAAGGAGTACCCTTGACATTTTTATTAAAAATATAGCAATCTATAAAGAATCTGCATGTGAAAATACTTGTGGAAACAAATTAAACCCCTGGTAAACTGAAGAGCAATCAAGTGAGAGGGTGACCTGAGTGAATGAATTATTTATCAGAAGATGGCTTTGGGATCAGGCCCAAGCCAGTTTCCTCACCCTTGAGCAATTCCCTCAAGCTTTCCACTTCCAAGTTCCTTGTCCATAGATGTAAATATTCACAGCAACTGTTCCTCAGAGCAATTCATGTAAATGAACAAATTACAGTTTAAAATGTAAATGGCACTGCATTTGCAACGCAATGCATTGCAACCCGGAACGTGTATTCAGATAGCCTACTTCTTCGCAGGATCTAAAAAGTGTTGTGATATTATTACATTCATCTTTAACCTGTAAAGGTGGAAACTCCAGCCTCAAGGTCGCCCCTTGGCTTTTATACACAGTCACCTTATGTATAACCATTTGCCACCTTTCCAAACTTAAATAAGATAAAACTTGCTCCACAGGGCCTAAAGTAAGTTTTTTAGAGCAAAGAGCAAATATGGGACGCACAGCGTGAGTTTCTAAAGATTGGAATACATTTCACAGAAGGAAGAGTAATGATGACTCCTCTCTGTGTCCCATTTCCCTGTGGTATCCAGAGCAATGCTAGATCTGTTTTTTTGTTTTTTTAATTACAAAGTGCACAAAAAGCACACAAAGAAATAAACATTTGTTGAGGGATTATTTTTACTAAATGCTTGAAATATTTCTCCCATAGTGCTTAAGATAATTCCATGACACATGGCTTTACCATGGAGAAAACATCATAGAGAACATGTAAGGCTCAAAAAACCAGCAACAATGCTCCCAAGCCTTTCCTGTCTGCAATTCTGTTTTCCTGACTGTGTCGATGGTTTTCCAAGGCTGGTTCTACGACCAGCATCACCAGCATCACTTGGAGTTCTATTTCCTAAAGTTGACCTGGGCCTGTTATTAAAATAGTTACCTGGTGAATCATAAACTCTGGGGATGGGACCCAGAAATTTCTGCTTTAACAAGTCTTCAAGTGATTCTGATACACACCAATGTCTGTGCACCGCTGCATTCCACCGTGTTTTCCGAGTTGATTCCATGGAATTCCAGCATATTACCAGTCCAAAGGAAAAGGCAGAATTATTGCTAGTAGGTCAAGTTCCCTAAACCTAGGCCAGAAAATCGTGTCACTTAAAATAGAGAGCATGGACTTTCTGATAAATGCTTGTGTAAGGATGAAAAAAAGGTACTATTTCATGTGTGGGGTTGAACTAATGAGTTGTGAGTGTCTGAGGCACAGGGATGAGGTTTGGGAGGCTGCAGTGGACGGGAAGAAAGCTGTGATCCATTGGTGATGTCTGCCTCAGAGCCAGGAGGGGGAACAGCACCTGTGAGCCCCTGCAACTCTGTTGACATCTGAGTATTTCCTGCAAAGAAAGCCAACGTCAGGTGCAGTTGTAGAGATTGGTGACTTATGGGAAATAATAGTGAGACCTTAACATAGAATCAAGTTGAAGCCGTCCATGACAATTACGTCTATTCATTGTGGTCTGACACATCATAATTATTGGTAATGATTTCTAAGAACATCGTTGAGTTTATTTAAAGTATTATTATGGTCACAACGAGTGAGGAGATCACTAAACAGAGACTGGGGGAGAAGGTGACGATGATCTGGAATTTTCACCTGGTGACATGAAAATTATTCCAGCACTACCTTTCTGTCCTACAAGTATTTGTCATTGTTCTGCATGTTGCATATTAGGATTGTTTGAGTTGTATTGCACGTGTGACTATATCTGTCTCCCCAGCTATACTGCGGCAAGCTCCCTGGCAGAAACATTGTATATTTTTTCTCTTTGTGTTCCTTCCACCATCACATCCTGCAATCCTCATAATAGCACTAGAATATCCACTAAATTAACAACAAAAAGAAAAGAGCTACCAATTCCTCAATGTCTACTTTGTTCCAGTAGCTTGGCAAATATTATAAAAACACTGTATAATATGTTCATCTCCCATTTTACAATTAAACACATGTTCTGAGATCCAACGTTGAAAACTGGTAAGTAGTGACAGTTTTATTTAAACTCAGCTCTGTCGCACTCCAAAGTTCTTTCTCCGCTTAAAATGTCTTCCCTAAAAATCAATTACTTTATAAAATAGAGCATATATTATTTGATACGTATAAATATGCATAAATCTAAAAATATCACTAAGTTTGAATACTTACATTAGAAAAGCTACATTCACCATAATTATCTGCGAACTGAAGAATTTCCCTGACATTTATTTACCTCCAATTCAGTTCTATGAAATAGGACTCCACGCTGCTTTACAATTAATAGGAAAAGATTATTGGTTCTAGAGCTGACCTTTTTTCCTAATACTGTCACTTAGGTAATGCTCAAAGCCGGCTAGCTCTGGGTTTTTCTGATACAAATAGAAGGGATAGATTTTCAGCCACAGGAACACTTTGCTCCTAGAACTTCACCTAAATGCAATCTAAAGAATATTCAGGGCTCGGCACCTGTGGCTCAACGGGCTAAGGCGCCAGCCACGTACACCTGAGCTGGCGGGTTTGAATCCAGCCCAGACCCGCCAAACAACGATGACGGATGCAGCCAAAAAATGGCCAGGCATTGTGGCCGACGCCTGTAGTCCCAGCTGCTTGGGAGGCGGAGGCAAGAGACTTGCTTGGGCCCAGGAATTGGAGGCTGCTGTGAGCTGTGATGCCACAGCACTCTATCCAGGGTGACAGCTTGAGGCTCTGTCTCAAAAAAAAAAAAAAGAATATTCAGGACAAAATAGTCGCTGGTCTAGAACTTTTCTAAAGCAAAACTGTGTCATGTTCAATTCTACACATGACCCAAAGTAAGCATTCAATAAATGTTTGTTCCAGGGAAGTTAAAAACACCAGAGTATGTTTTCCCTTTACTGAAAAAGCTTGTTTGTAAAGAGAGTATCTATAGGGTAACTCCATCTAAATAAGGAGAAAACAGAAAGTCCCATCCAGAGGTAGCTGTGCAGAAGTTGTAAGTCAGAGCCTGTCAGACAAGAAGTGACGCCCGCCCCTCCTCTCCATGGCAAGCCTACTTTTGGTAAATAGCATAGATCTTTGGGCAGATCATGTCTCATTCAGGTCCACACTCCCCAATTGAAAAATGCTGTCATCCTTTGGCCAAAGATACTTTCCAAGACAAAAACTTTATCTAGACTACAAATTATCCCTTGACCCACACCTCTTCTTAGACAATCTAGACCTAAAAAATGTTGTAGGAAAAAAAATTCTGAAGCTCCAAAGACCAATGTATGTGGCTCTCCCAGGAATTGACCAGCTCTAACAAATATATAATCCAAATGACAAAACTTTCTCTCATGTGGCAAGACAAAGAACTATACACAAGTCTCCAGTCAGCCATTCGAAGGAATAACTTCCTGACCCTTTGGTGACTGACCATCTAAATGGCAAACTGATTCTCAAAACAATTGGCCATCTGACCTCCAAACACATACATTGAAACACACCTGTATGTTAAAGGGGGGGGGACCTAATGCTTCTCTGAAACTTCAAAATCAAATACGGCAATTTTAAATAAACAGAATACCCATACAAGTGCACATGCTATGTTAACAACACTCTTTGTACCAGCGTCTCTGCCTAGTCTAGCTGGAAAAAATAATGCTATTTCATAACATAAAGAAGCAAAACTAATGGATATTTCTTGGTAACATGGATGATGGCTTTTACATTCATAAGATATAAGACATGGCATTTAAAAAGCAAAATAGAAGACGTTATAGTCTCCTTTGTTTCATTATTGATAACAATGTTCGTTTCCAAAATCTCTCAAATGATACATTGTTATAGCTGCAGGAGAGGAGCAAGACACCTGCTTAGTGAGCGTTCTAGAGAAGACGGTTGGAGTTAGCCCATCTGGGCACTAATCATTCTCCCTCGTTTACATTCTTTTTGTATCATAAGCAGTCCATGCTGCTGATAACAGCATCCTCTCTGAAATAGTTGGAATAAATATCACTGTCAGCGTTTTCAACTCACTTCAGCTACCCGTCATCCTTCGAACTGTGCCTGTGGCTACATAAGCGGCATCAGCTTTTCCCTTTATTCAATGATGGGTTCCTGCAGCGAAGTTGCAGAAGGCTCTTCCTGAAATGATTCCCTCATAAATCTCCCCAGTATACCAATTACTATCTGTAAATAGGAATGGCTAAACACATACTCAGTGTCACACGGATTGTCATAGCTAAGGAAGGCAGTGACCGCTAGTAACATCTGCTGCTTCCTAGCAAAGGCATCAGTACTCCACAGAAAATGCAAAGGAGATGTCTTATCCAGAAAAAGCAATCAAGTTATTAAAGGACCAGCTGCCATTTTCTAAGTACACAGTCATAATATATTATAAATTAAAGTACAAGAATCAGTCACCCTTCTCAGTTGCCTAGAATCTCCTGATAAAGTGAAGTCAGTCTGGTCAAGAAAGTGAAGACGGCTTCTTCACTAAACACTGACCTAGCATGACCAAAAGTTAACGGATATCCTAACAAATCAGGGAGCTAATGCCTGGAAACAACCCTCTGATACAGTACAGGGTAGTAATCGGTGTCCACGCCACGCAGCACGGCTGTCCTCCACGGGCAGATGGCTGGGCAGGGCTTCCGGGCCTCTCGGTGAAAGCAGCAGACACTTGACTCACTCTGACCCACGACCTGTAACTGGACATAACCAGACAATCCCTGGCCTGGGCGAGAGCTCGCTTGGACCTCTTGCTCTTTTGCACTTATCATGAAAATGTCTGTGATGATGGCTGCCGACAGCCTGGGTTTCAGAGCGACTGTGACCCGTCCAGTTCATCGCTCCCCAGTAGTAATGTGTAGGGAGGGCAAGAAGAAAACCCATGGAGTGTTTCAAGCCTCTGAGAGTTTGGAGTTGTTTGTTACAGCATCAAACCAGCCTGACCTGACTTGTAACCCTGAGAAAGCAGAGTGGTCTCCAGTGGACTCAATGAGATACTCCTGTACCTGCTGTTTTATACATATGGTTAAATCAAAGCAATAAAAAGAGCTATGCTGTGTCACAATGCAGCTATGAATATTTAGTAGAATTATCTCCTTTACATTAAAGTTTCAAGATGTTTTGCTTTCATAAAAATCTTATTGTAAAAGGAAAGTATAGGTTGGGTCATATATACATGACAACATGACTCAGTATATACTTATAGTTCCTAAGACATTCCTTAGAATGGTCAGTCTACTGTAGCACACTAAAAATAAGAGTTTATTTTTAAAATATAGTTTACTGGGCGGTGCCTGTGGCTCAGAGGAGTAGGGCGCCAGCCCCATATGCCAGAGGTGGCAGGTTCAAACCTAGCCCCGGCCAAAAAACTGCAAAAAAAAAATAATAATAAAAGTAAAAAATAAATAAAACCCAAAAAATAGATAAAATGTAGTTTACAAATCGCATTTTAAACACGCATCTATGTTGTGATGTGTAGTACACCCATAATGTCACTAAAGCTAGAGAACATCAGATCTGCCATTATTCTGGTTCATTCAAACAATTCACAAAGAAATGCAACTTGTGTTTACTCTTTCTAAACTCTATCTCATCAGAGAGAACGCCATGGTGATGAACAATTCCCCCAGTGAGAATAACTTCCCACTCCACTAAGATTTTACTTTAAGGCAGTTGCAGCAGTGTTTTCCGCGTTCCTGTCTTCCTGCCAGCGCCACTGGGATGGCTTCCCCAAACCGCAACCCAGCCGCCGCCAGCGTCGCAGCGGCCCGTAAAGGAGCAGAGCCCAGTGGGGGCGCCGCCCGGGGACCCCGTGGGTAAAAGGCTACAGCAGGAGCTGATGACTCTCATGATGTCTGGTGACAAAGGAATTTCTGCTTTCCCTGAATCAGACAACCTTTTCAAATGGGTAGGGACTATCCATGGAGCAGCTGGCACAGTATATGAAGACCTGAGGTATAAGCTCTCCCTAGAGTTCCCCAGTGGCTACCCTTACAATGCACCCACGGTGAAGTTCCTCACACCCTGCTACCACCCCAACGTGGACACCCAGGGTAACATCTGCCTGGACATTCTGAAG
>CAUYRH010037333.1:0-19958 GCA_963574655.1 Perodicticus potto | reverse complement strand
AAAAAAAAAAAAAAGAATTATTTACTCTATTGGATTCCTGAAAGCTAGAAACAGAATTTAAAATGAACAGTCCAGAGCTATAGTGAGGCTGAAATTTGAGGAATTAGTAAAAGTAATTTTGTAGTATGGCTAAAATAGCTGGTCCCTCTCTAATTTCTGGTTTTCAGGCAAGGAGAAGGAAACTCACATTTTCTGGAGGAGAAAAAGGCTAGTCTCTTTATTTGGTGAAACCACACATATTGTGTGGGTGAAGCACTGGACTATTCAAAAGAGATGGCTAGAAAGAGGCATACTCCTTGGTGGGCCTACCTCTGCCTACTTTATCCTTTGAAATGTATTCTTTTCTTATAAGAAACATTAAGAAGCCATCTGTTAAAAGATATTCAGATACAGGTGGGGAGATACAAGGGGCACACAGCATAATTGCCTGATTACAATCTGTTCATTCTTCCAGTCAAAAGTTATGCACATAATTCTATGCTTATTAGAGATTACTCTACAGGCATATCAGGCTTTAACATTTTCATTTATGCATTATAATACATATTGAATGACCACCTTCTTCTCCCACAGTTGAGCTCTAGCACATTATCTTGCTTTAAGCTTTTGAAAGTTTCCCTAGAAACTTTATGCATTTGATTACTGATGGTCTCTACTGTGATGTGATAAAAGCTTCACGAGTTAAGGAGTCTGCCTGCCTTGTTCATTGTCCAGGAGTGAGAGAAGAGAGTGGTGACAATTTATCGTGAATACTGTAGGTGGGTGAAAATTTTTTAGCTAATACTTGAATTTAGAGAAAAACTGGACTTATAAATATGTGGGTAACAAGGAGTTTAAGAATTTATAAAAAATAAAGGAAAAATGTCTTGGGGCGTGGTTCAATGATAATAAAAAACAAACATACAAATAAACAAAAAAACTGGTGTGTCTGGAGTAGAGTGAACAACCTGTAAAATAATGTGAAAGGAGTAGAAAAGAGGTAAAACGGAGTACAGCTCATTTGGGAAGAAATTTCACAACACCAGAGTCTTTAAGATTGACCTGAGTACTTCCTTTTCCCTAGAACGTATTATTATATCACCTTATTACATTTATTACATGATTGCATTTGCTTTGATACTCTGAACTTGTATACTTTCATCGTCAGATATGAGCAATCTAGAAAATCCTCTCCTTTTCATTTTAAGAAAGGAAATGCAACTATTTCCCTATAAGATTGGCCTGTTTCTACCAAGGTAGTAATACATTCTAACCCCTCTTATAACATTACCTGGCATAGGATAGATTAGCAGTAACAGCATATCATCACACTTCTATTAGAAGTTTTGAGGCAGTATTAATCACAGGCATATTCCTCTTTAATTACATTCCAAGCTGGCACAGTTTATGAACAAAATGTATCATGTGACTTGCCAAAAGTTATACATTTTATTTGTTGCAAAAACGTGAAGTTTATGTTCTAGGGGAATTGCACTCAGGGCATATCCAGCTGTGACTTACTTAAGAACATGGGCACTTTTTGTTTGCATCTCTGTTCTTAAAAGAGATCATATAATAAAATATACTATGGCTGTTAGAAAGTCTTCAAGGCCATATGAGAGAGTATACAGCCCCTGACTATCTCGACCAATACTTTGCTATGATTAGCAGTGTGATGACTAGCGGTGGGCATCATGCTAAATAACGTTTCTTGTTTTGTACTGAACCACAGCTTGTGGATTATTTTTGCAGTGATAAAAGTGAATCTACAGAGCATGCTGTGAACTTTATCTGCAACTAGAAATTCGAGTAATACCACACCAGGACAGAGCTCCTGTCTACTGCACACACCATGGAGTGCTATCACTACTGTGATGTATAGTATGTTGATCTCTAAAGCAGAATCTACCCTGGAGGCAATAAGCATAATAGTTTCATTTTGTAGCATCTCTCTGGAGCCAAATTTTAGCCAGGCCTAATGTGCAATTTTGTAATCTCAGGTACTGAAAATTTCGACAAAGTGGTAGGGAATAAAAGAGTTCACATCAAAGCCTGTATCTAATGATATAAGCTTTGCCCTGAGGACTTGCTTGCCTTCAAGGGATAAGACCAGAGTAATTGGAAGATTTCTGAGGTACCGCATACTATATTGAAAACATGAGACTGATCTACATCAGTATAATGCTGGGTTTTCTACTCAGCGCATCCTTTTTATAACAGAGTGCACTAACATAAAGCATTGTCCTGAGTGCAGATATTTACTTGCAAATTTTTGTGCTAGATGAAAATTTGCAATTCTGGAAAATTGGTACATAAAAGTTATGTTAATTATAATTTTGAAAACTCAGTAAAAGAAATATAAATGCCCCAAGGCTGGGTTGTCCAGTTCTAAAGATAAAAGCCTAAATATGTTTATTTCAGAATTTATCATTTTCACTATTCTTAGCCTAAATGAGGTCATTTAAGACTCTAAAACTATGAAGACAAATACAAGGATTTTTATGTTGAAAAATAAACCTTCTGTCAGCTAAAAATGGCAAATATTTTATGACAGTATAATGATCATCTATTAATTTAACAAACACTAAACCTATCACATCAATAAGATGATGTAAACTCTCAAGTTCCTTGAACTAACACAATAAAGAGCACTTAAGTTTGATCTAAATAATTTTAAAACATAATGCAAAAAGAGAGAAGTAAAGAAATACCATGTAGGGTGGTGCCTGGGGCTCAGTGGGTAGGGCACCAACCCCATATACCAAGGTGGCAGGTTTGAACCCCGCCCAGGCCAAACTGCAACAAAAAAATTGCTGGGCGTTGTGCCAGGCGCCTTTAGTCCCAGCTACTCGGGAGGCTGAGGCAAGAGAATCACCTAAGTCCAGGAGTTGGAGGTTGCTGTGAGCTGTGCCGCTACAGCACTTTACCGAGGGTGATAATGTGAGACTCTGTCTCTAAAACAGAAAAAAAGAAAGAAATACCATGTAAATCTATGGCATTCCAATATATATACAAGGGAGTCTGAGATGCCTTATGTGAGACGGAGGCACTGACTTAATCATTTAGGCAAAAAGCTAGCCATCCCTAACTCTTGATGACACACATTCAGCAAATACACCTATGAAGCACATATAAAACCATCATATATTGAAATTCAAATCACAATTCACAGCAAGAAAGTACTTGTCCCCCCATATCTTCTGAAACTTACAAAAAGAGTTAAGGCTGCTTCTGCAGTCACCACCTCCTTTTATGGAATATTGCCAGGCTATGTCAATTAGTCACCTTCACAATATAGCACAATCCCCTCATAGGCTTTTTATCTGTTGGATCATGCCTCAGAATATTTGTCTTTGCTTTCCTATTTTTCCTTAAACTCTCTGTTCCTCTTGTATTTGCAAAATCATCTCCTTGCCTTCATTCGGGTCTCAATTCAACTGTCACCTCAACTTAGATTATCTTCCTTTCCTATCCACCATAAATTATCACCACCTCTCTCTACCCTAGGTGCACTCTATACCATTATCTTTTAAAAAACTATTTTAAAACCTATGTGAACACTTGAAATTATTATTTTACTTTTATTTTTATTTTTTTTTTGCAGTTGCTGGGTTTGAACCCGCCACTTCCGGCATATGGGGCTGGCGCCCTACTCCTTTGAGCCCTAGGCACTGCCCTTGCAATTATTTTTTAATCCATTTTATTACTTGATTATTATATCTACCTTGATGGGATTAAAATTTTGTTCTTTATTTTTATTTTGTTACTTAAGAATATTATGGGAATGCAGACATTTTGGCTACATGAGCTGCTTTTGTGCAGTAAGAGTCAAAGTTATGAATGTGCTCATCAAGCAGGTAGTGTGCATTGTGCCTACTAAGTGTGAATTTATCCTTCTTCACCTGCCTCCTCCCACTTGCTTGATTTCTGCTGAGTTTTACCATTATATGAACATCTAAGTGTTAACTAATTAGTTCCCTTTTAACAGTGAGTAGATGTGATTTGTTTTTCAATTCTTGCAATATTTCTTTAAAAAAAATGGTCTTGAGTTCCATCCAAGTTGTACAAAAGATAATAATTCACCATTTTTTTGTGGCTGTGCAATATTCCATATTGTACATACAACACATTTTACTAATTTATTTATGTAATAATGAGCATTTGGGTTGATTCCATATCTTTGTGATTATGAAATGTGCTGCAATAAATATTGAAGTTTAAGTATCTTTTTGATAAAATGATTTCTTTCCCCTCTAGCTACCAAAGAGTGGGATTGCTGGATCAAATGGTAGGTCTCCTTTGAGTTCTTTGAAGTATCTCCAGACTACTTTTCATAGAGATTATACTAGTTTGCAGTCCCACCAAAAGTGAGCAAAGAGTTCCTTTCTCTCCAGCATCTGTCATTGTGAGACGTTTTGATAAAAGCCATTTTTACTGAAGTTGGGTAATATCTCCTTATGCTTTTGATTTGCATTTCCCTAATGATTAGAGATATTGAACATTTTTTCATATGTTTAGCAGACATTAACCTATCTTCTTTTGGAAAACGTCTATTCATGTCGTTTGCCTACATTTTTTATAGGATTATTTGATTCTTTTCTCACTGATTTCCTTGAGTTTATTATGAATTCTGGTTACCAGCTCTTTCTTCATATCTGTCATGCAAATATTTTCTCCCATTCTATAGGTTGTCTATGAGTTCAATTGATTGTGCTGTGAAGAAACTTTTTAGTTTGGTCAGGTCCAACTTGTTTTTATTGTTGCTGCAATTGCTTTTGGCTTTTCTTCATAAATTCTTTGCTTAGGTTGATATCTATAAGGGTTGTTTCAACTTTTCCTTTTAGAACTCTTATTGTTGAATGTCTAAGGTTTAAGTCTGTTATCCACAGAGTTAATTTTTGTGAGTGGTACAAATTCTATTTCGGTCTTCTACCTGTGGCTATCCAATTTTCCAAGCACCATTTGTTAAATAGGAATTCTTTTCCCCAGTGTATATTTTTTTCTGCTTTTTTTGTCTGTATGTGGGTGGTTTTATATTTGTGTTCTCTGTGCTGTTCTATTTGTCTATGTCTCTGTTCTTCTGTTTTGGTTACTATAGCCTTGTAGTCTAGCAAAAGGCCTATCAGTTATGTTTTTTTTTTTGAATAACCAACTTTTTTAAAATTAATTTTCTGAATAATTATTTTGTTATCAGTGTCAAGTTAGTCTGCTGTGACATCAGTTATTTATTTTCTTTTTCTCGGTCTGGCATTGGATTGCCCTTCCTTTTCCAGTTCCATAAGCTGATTCCTTAGATTATTGATTTGTGATGTTTCTGTCTTTTGTAGGTAAACATTTAAGGCTATGAATTTTCCTCTCAAAATTGCTTTAGCAGATTTTAATACCTATGTCTTCTTTATTATTTATTTCAAGGACTATTTTGATTTTCATCTATAATTTCCTCCATGATCCAGTTATCATTCAGCCATAGATTGCTTAATTTTAATAACTTCGTGTAAAGGTTAGTATTTCTGTTGGAGTTAATATTCAATTTTATTCCACTGTGGTCAGAGATGTTACATGATGTGATTTCTATTTTTTTAATTTATTAAAACAAGTTTTGTGGCCTAGGATAAGTTGGTGAGAACATATATTCAATAATTTTCGAGTAGAATGTTCTGTAAATGTATTGTAGGTCCATTTGTTCTAAAGTCATATTTAAGACCTTTGTTTCTTTATTTTCTTCTTGGAAGATCTGTTACGTTCTGTCAATGAGGTGTTGAAGTCCCTAGATATTGTGATGCTGCTATTAATCATTCTGTTCATATCAAGTAGGTTTTGCTTTATAAATCTGAACACACTTGTGTTGAGTGCATATTTATGGTTATTATGTTTTCTTTTGTTGTTGTTGTTGTTGTTGTTTTTGAGACAGAGCCTCAAGCTGTCACCCTGGGTAGAGTGCCGTGACATCACAGCTCACAGCAACTTCCAATTCCTGGGCTCAAGCAAGTCTCCTGCCTCCGCCTCCCAAGTAGCTGGGACTACAGGTGCCTGCCACAATGCCCGGCCATTTTTTTTTTTTTTTTTTTTTTTGGTTGCAGCCATCATTGTTGTTTGGTGGGCCTGGGCTGGATTTGAACCCACCAGCACAGGTGTACATGGCTGGCGCCTTAGCCCGCTGAGCCACAGGTGCCGATCCTATTATGTTTTCTTGTTGAATTTTTCCTTTTACTGTTATATAATGGTCATATTTGTCTTTCCTTTCTTTTGTTGATTTTCAGTCTATGTTCTTGATATGAGAATGGCTATAGCAACTTTAATTTGGTTTCCACTTAAATGGAATTTTAATTCCATCCCTCCACTTTGTGTTAATCATTGTGGATGAGATATGTTTTCTGGAGAGAGAAGATACTTGAGTTGTATTTTTTAATAAATTCAGCCAGCCTTGTCTCTTCAGTAAGGAGTTTAAGCCATTCACATTTATTAAAAGAATTAATAAATGGGGTGGGTTTATGTTCATCCTGGTGTGTAGCACTTATTGCTCTGTTTTACCTCTTGGACCATTGTAGTATTTTGGTTTTAACCTTTAGTATTTGGATAATTGTACACTGGTGGGTGTCTATTGTCATGATCACTATATTGTTGGGGTTCTGCCCTGAGAGTAGCTTTTGCGGAGACCTGTGGAACTTGGCAGTAATTGACTGAAGGGAATATAGAGTTAGGAGTGATGGTAAAGAAAGATAAGACAGCTCAGTGCCTGTGGCTCAAGCGGCTAAGGCACCAGCCACAGACACCTGAGCTGGAGGGTTTGAATCCAGCCTGGGCCCATCAAACAACTGATGGCTGAAACAAAAAACAGCACCTATAATCCCAGCTACTTGGGAGGTGGAGGCAGGAGAATCACTTGAGCCCAGGAGTTGGAAGTTGCTGAGAGCTACGGCACTTTACCCTGGGTGACAGTTTAAGGCTCTGTCTCAAAAAAAAGAAAGAAAGAAAGAAAGAAAGATGAGAGACATAGGGTAGAATTGAAAGTGGGAGTTCAGGGATCCATTGCCCATTTATGGGATTCCGGCAATGGCCCAGAGTGTTTGCTCCACTCTGATTTTATTGAAGTTTATTTGCCCAGAGGGTAAGATGAGGGAGGGAACAAAGACACCAGCAGTTTCTCAGATTGATCATATCCACTTCTATTGTTATTATTATTAACCTTAAGGGTAGCCTTCAGTAATCTGAAATCTGAGCCTTGTATTAGGAGAGCCTCCTGCTTGAGGTCACACACACAGATTTCTAGGGAGGTGTTAAGCTCCACTAGTTCCCTGTGGAGTAAATGCCACCAGCGTTAATCTCTTCTGAGGGATCAGTGGGAGGGAGGCATTTTCCTCTCTTCACTACCACAGAGGATTTTCCTCTGCTATAAGGAATATAAACTCTTCTGCCCATATCTCAGAGCTTTAACTACTCCCTTGTTCTCTGCCCCAGGAAATTGCAAATCTCCACAATGGGTATCTGCTTTGCCTGTTTAATGGGCAAGAAATGCCCATTAAAGATAGAAGATGTATCTTTTCTTACGACTTGTCATAGCCTCTTCTATGACCATTATTCTCCTCAGAGTGCTCACAGACCCAACAGGGTGTTTGTAAACTGTATCGCCAACAGGCTAGAATTGCAGAAAGGCAAGAAGCTTGCTAGCAATGGCTAGCTTAAATGTAAACTAGCTGACTTTTCTTTGTTCCAACTCACTCAGCTTACTTTTTAGTTTTCCTCTTTTTCTGGGGGTGCTTTCCTTTGCCAAGAATGGGGTCTTTGTCCCCATTATCCTAGCATATGTAATGCAGACCTGAGTTCTTCCTGCAAGGCAGGTCTAATTATGACAAATTTCCTCAATGTTTGCTTGTTTCTTTCTTTCTTTTTTTTTTTTTTTTTTTTTTTTTGCAGTTTTTGGCTGGAGCCAGGTTTGAATCCGCCACCTCTGGCATATGGGACCGGCACCCTACTCCTTTGAGCCACAGGAGCCACCCAATGTTTGCTTGTTTCGAAAAGGCTTAATTTCTCCATTAAATAGGACTTAGTTTTTCATGATACAAAATTCTAGGTTGGCAGCTATTCTGCTTCAGGAGATTGAAGATGAGGGTCCACTACCTTCTTACTTGTAAGGTTTCTGCTGAACATTCTGCAGTTATACTGATAGGTTTTCTTTCATTTCAATTTTGACCAAGTTAATTACTATTTGTCTTGCATTTGTCCTAATGGCTATAAATCTACCTGGAGTTCAATGACTATCTTCTATCTGGATGTCTTGGTCTCTTATGATACAAGGGAAATTTTCTTCAATAGTACCGTCAAATAGATTTTTCATTCTTTTAGTGCTTTCTTCTTCTCCCTCTGAAATACCTATAATTCTTATGTTTATTCACTTGTATAGTTCCATACCTTTCTAAGTGTTTTCTCTACCTTATGATTTTCTTCTCTGCCTCTTTAAATGATTTAGTTAGCTCAAGAACCTTGTCCTTGGCTCCGTGCCTATGGCTCAGCGGGCTAAGGCGCCAGCCACATACACCTGAGCTGGCAGGTTCGAATCCAGCCCGGCCCGCCAAACAACAATGACAGCTGCAACCAAAAAATGGCCGGGCATTGTGGTGGGCACCTGTGGTCCCCGCTACGTGGGAGGCAGAGGCAAGAGACTCGCTTAAGCCCAGGAATTGGAGGTTGCTGTGAGCTGTGATGCCACAGCACTCTATCCAAGGTGACAGCTTGAGGCTCTGTCTCAAAAAAAAAAAAAAAAAAAAAGAACCTTATCCTTAAGCTGTAAGATTCTTTCTTCTCCTTGATTTAATATGTTGCTGAAATTTTGTTTGCATTTTTTTCATTCTCTGTCACTTTATTTTTTTTTTTTAATTTTTTGTTTTCATTTTGAAAATTGCAAAATAACTTCTTCATTTCTTTAACTTCTGCTACATCCTTCATAATTTTGTCAAGCTCTTTAGTGACATTTTCATTAATGTCTTGAAATATTTTTTGTGCTTCATTCGTTGCTTTTTAACGTTCTCTTAAATTCCATTCATCTAATGTGCCATCCATATTCTGAATTCCATTTCTGTCATCTTGACAATTTCCTTATAGTTAGAAGTCCCTCTTATAGCGCCAGTGTGATCCTTTGAAGTATTGAATTGCTTTGATTTTTTTATGTGGCCAGGGTTCTTTTCCTGGTTTCTTCTCATCTATAACTTCTTTTCTCAGCTCAGGCCTAATAGGTTTGAAGGTCTCTTAGTTCCTTGCTGAAAACTACAGAATAAGTATTCAGTAAATGAGTGTTCAATGAATATATACTGTACTGCCACCATTTTTTTTTAATTCTCTCTCTTCCCAGTCACATTCATGCATAAAATACCTACTTTTCAAAATGTGTGATTGTAGCATCAACTAGAACACTATTTTTTAGTAAACAAATTTGAGAAGGTAAATAAACCAAATAGGAAACTAATGAAGTAATTCTGTACCTTTTTTTTTTTTTTAAACAAAATGAGGTATTACACAGCAGATTAGTGGAGGGATTTTGCCATTAATCATACTAAGTTTGAATTTCAATTTAATCTGATGTTTGATTTTAAGAAGTTGTCCTCTTTGAAACTCTGCCTCTCATCTAAAAAACTAAAAATGTATAATAATAAATTTTCCAGCTGTGAAAATCAAATTAATGACTTTATGTGAAAGCAAACATCAAAAGCTCTCTGATATACAGTGGATATTCAATAAATATGTCCTTCTTTCCTCTTTTGTTTTATTCCCTTAGGCTAATCAAAATTCCAAACTGAACTAGAATCAGAATTCTAATTTACATTAGGCCCACAGGGTGATGACTAATAGGCCTGAAGGTAAACCATTTTGCCTTGGGCCTCCCAGAACAAGTATCATTTTAGATGACTGTCTTGGTTCTGCTGGAGTTATAAATGCAACTGTTGAGAGGAAATGTTCTATTACTTTAATGTCTTCATCTTAATTTAAGGAAGCTAATTGAATTGTGAAAAAAAAAGACACTGTTTGACCATCTTTGGTTTAGAAAATATAACACAAGTATAAAATATTTAGAGAAATCATCAATATCCTTGAGATTTCCAAATGTATTTTTACACAATATACTGTGTTTTAATTATTTTATAGTCTTCCATATGTTTGAATATGTTCTCCTTCTTAATTTAAATTAATATTTTTGTATGTTTGCTCTCTTTTTTTGTTAATCTCAGAACACATTTATTGATATCATTGTTCATATTAAAGAATTAGGTTTTGCAGTTATCTTTCAAATATATTTACTTTTTTATTTTATAAATTTTGGTTTTTATTTTTCTTTTTTCCCTTTTATTTTTTTTTTTTACAGTTTCATTATTTTTTTTTCAGATTTCTTAAGTACTGAGATCTTTGATAATGTCTATCTGTGTTATTAATTGGCTTTATCCAAAATAAAAATATATATTTTATATTTCTTATAAATCTTATAACCAGAAGTAGTTTTGCAACTGGGAGGGATTGCTTACTGAAATTAGGGTCCTACGTTACCAAAATTTCTTCCTCAGTAGGTCCTTGGTCTCGAGGATTCAAAGAATGAACCCATGGACCACAAATCAGTAGGTTCGACAGGATTTTATTAGACAGAAGGGAATACAGAAGGAGCAAAAAGCACCAGAGCTTCTGGCAAAGGGAGAGACCTAATTGACAGTCTCTCACATGGCCTTTTTGTCTAGCAGTATTTATTACATTTTCGGCCAGGATTTGGTAGGTAGAAAAACATCTTTTCAAACTTAATGAGTTCATTAACAAATGAATGAACTGCAGGCCCTCCTCCATTAGGGCAAGCTTATCTCAGGGAAAGGATTAGGGTGTGTGCTCCCTACTCAAAGTGGAACTACCCAAAATATTTTGGGATGATTGTTCATGACCTTGCTAGAGCCCAGAGGGTGTGGCCTGGAAAAGGCAGCCTGTTTGTGCCTGGAAACAGGGGTCTGATTTCTGAGCTCACTGGCCTAGAGAATGGGGGAATCCCTGTTCTGCCCTGAGTGGGGGAAATCTTATATCACTACCTTTCCATAGAAACTGGTATATAGAGGGTCCATGTTTGTTCAATACATTGCAAAGAGATGGCCCTTGAGAAAGAACTTCCTGGGTTGTAAATCTGGCAAGAGTATTATTTACCTTTTGCAAAAAGTTCCATACATTTCAAAGAGACAGTGAAAGAAATCACAAATTTTCTAAAGTAAAATGTTCAGGGAAAAATAAATATGTTCTACTAGATAATCTTACTCCACTTCTCTCTCTAAATCAGCTTTAAAATAAGGATAAATTTCACATGTTCTCACTCATATTGATACAGGTTTCTCCCACTCAAGGATGCATAGGGACCCCTCCATTCTCCAGGCCTGGGTGAGCTTAGAAATAAGACCCCCCATTTCCAGGCACAAACAGGCTGCCTTTTCCAGGCCATATCCTCTGAGCTCTAGCAAGGTCATGAATGAAACAGCCTGAGTCATTTTTGGGTAGTTATACTTTGAGTAGGGAACACACACTCTGACCCCTTCTCAAAGACAAAAACTATAAGGACCTGATAATCTTACTCTAGTGGAGGTGGAACTACATTTATTCATTTCTTAATGCACTCATTAACTTTGAAAAGATGTTTTGCTACTTACCAATTCCTGACCAAAATGTAACGTTGATCCCTAGACAAAGAGGCCAAGAAAGATTTTCCGACTTGGGTCTTCCCCTTTGCCAGATGCTCTGATGCTCTTTACGCCTTCTGTATTCCTTTCTGTCTAATAAAAATCCTGTCTCACCACTGATCTGTGGTCGGTGGGTTCATTCTTTGAATCTCTGAAACCAAGGACCTACTGAGGAAAAAATTCTGGTATCAATATGTGGGTGTAAAATTTTTTTTTTAAATTATACTCATGGAGATACAGAGTAAATTGGTGGTTACCAGAGGCTGGGAAGCGTGGTGGGAGAGGAGAGAAAGTGAGAATGGTTAGTAAGTATAAAAACAGATAGAATAAATAAGATCTAGTATTTCATAGCAAAGTATGGCAATTTAGTTAACCATAATTTAGTGCCTATTTTAAAATAACTAAACAAGTGGAATAGGAATGTTCTTGATACAAACAAATAATAAATGCTTGCAGTGATGGTTACCTCAGTTACTCTTATTTGATTATTAAACATTGTATGCTTGTATCAAAGTATCTTATGTACCCCATAATTTAAAGAGTAGAGATTCAGTTCCTTCTATTATTTTCAATCAGGAGAATTAAGCCTTTTATTTTAAATTTGTATTTGCAGTTATGAGACAGTTTGTAGAAGTTGGGGCTTCTTCTAAGATGCACCTTTGGCAGGGGACTTGTTTGCCACCTCCAAACTCCTGTATTTCTAGCATGAGGTGAGGAATAATGGGATTGAAACCGCCCTTACAAATGATGAAGGCCAGAACTAAAGTAAGAGCCCAAAAACTCTGATAAGGAGCAAGCTTAGCTAAAATGATGACAATAAACATTTCATTTGTTTGATAATAGTTACTCACTGTTTCGTTTGCTTCCAGTGGTGCTTATAAAGAGTCTTAACTGTTCCCACATAGCTGGTAACTGTAAAGATTATTAACTTTTTTCCGTAGATAACATCACCTTTTGGAACCTTATGTAGTTTCTAAGATATTCTCCAGGCCCTGTATTCAACTGGATTGACTAAACTGCCCAGATTAGTGGCTCATAGCAAGAAATCAACTCGACTGGAATTATGAAGCAAAAAGGAGATGATTTCTAGGCCCCTATAATTTTGCCCCAAACTTAGCCAAGTAGTAAAGCTAATTAACTAATCCACTGATAGTCAAACTATCCTTAAAAGCACTGTCTCTCCTATTCTCACTGAGGCAGATTTGAGAAATTTCTCCTGTCTCCCCACTTCACACATTGCTAAGCAAACTTTCTCTGCTGTCGACCCTGCTGTCTCTGGACATTGGCTTCTTAGGCAGCAAGCAGATGAAACCTGGCTTAGCAGCAGTAGAATTAGATTTAAGGAACAAAGTAGCATGAATTCACTGGAGGTTCTATCTTCCCAGCATTCCTGAAATTGATGCAGCAAAAGAGGAAATGTGCTACCTGTTATGTATCACTGTGGTGGAACAGATCAGAAAAGTTCTTAGAGTTACAGCAAAAAGAAGGCATGAGGCTATGTCCCTTATTCTGATATACGAGGTAAAGGGAAGTAAGTGGTACCTGATTTCTTTTCTTCCAGCAAGTATCACTCTTTGGGGGAAGCTCACTTTGAGAGGCACTCCATTAATCCATTGAGAACCACATGCAAAATTCTCTCTCAGAAACATAAATATGCTGACAGAAAAATACAAGGGAAGTTAGAAATGAGAAGGCTGTGATGGTTCTCACACATCAGGAATACAGAATTAAGTAGTTAGAACTGTCAAGAGTCATCAAAGTCTGTTTTTAACTTTTGTACTGACTTTAATGTGAAAATATCACACCTTTAGGCTTGAGGAAATCTAATCTATTTTTTATTTTAATCATAATATGATTAATAAGTGATCAAAGGGTTATCTCACTTGTTTGTTTTTATTTTGATCTATAGATTCTCTTCAATATGCATGGGGTTATGTATGCCCTGATAAGCCCCATAATAATATTGTACGTTGGAAAGCATTTAATATACCTAGTTTATCAAATGCTATAGCCTAGCCTTCCTTAAATATGCTTAGAACACTTGGATTAGCCTGCAGTTAAGCAAAATCGTTTAATACAAAGCCTATTTTAAAATGAAGGGTTGGACACCTGCAACGATTTACTGATAAACTATACTATAGAATACAAGCACTGCTTGTTTACCCTCATGGGTGTGGGCTGACTGGGAGCCACCCAGCTTTTTTAGAGAGTACTCACAGTACTCATCCATCACACCAGTATTTCTCTCCGGAGAAAAAAATCAAAATTAAAAATTTTAAGTACAGCTTCTACTGAATGTACTCCTTTTTGAGACATGGAAATTTCAAAAAATCCTTACTCAAACCATCATGTCAAGGACTGTCTGTATTTGTTCTTGTACTTCTATCTCTGCTTCTTTACTTTTATGCAGTTTTTACCTTTCAAATTCCTGAAATTTACTTAGAAACTGATAGATGACAGGCCATTACACCAATGAGAGTCTCCATTTAAAAAAGTGCTTGAAAAAAACACATGAAATTCTGTCATAAAAGTAGGAATTATCAATGGAGAGAAAATCATTATGCAATATATATAATGTAAAATTTTGTCATAAAAATAGGAATTATCAATGGAGAGAAAATCATTATGCAAAATATATAATGTAAAATGTTTTAGATTAATGTACTACGTTGTGAAGAAAAGTGGACAAGAACTTGACCTCCAGATGAGAGAAATCACGGTGGCTGTGCTTTGAAATTGTATTGTTCTGAAAATAATTTGTGTGATGATCCAAACCACAATTATTGTAAGCTACATAGCAAGTGGGGATTGGTCTTATCAAATGATTGGTAGTAAAATAAATAAATAAATAAATAAATAAATAAATAAATAAAATAAAATGATTGGTAGTTATGTCAGAAGAGAATAACAATGAGAAAAAATGGATATTAGAATTTGGAATAGCAGGCGTAATACCAAGTTCATCTTTGTAACTGCAGAGAACTGTCAGCCACTGTTAAATCAAGGCAAGGTGCAAAAGTATTTACAGTGAGAAGGTTTGCAAATAATTGTCCTTGCCTGGTTTTTGATTGTACCTTGCTGCTTTTATTCACTAGACCAACTCACTTTATGAACCATGTTATTATAGATATTTGACTCTCTTTTTATTTTAATAGACCAAGTCATTTACTTTTTTGGTTTCTTAGCAGTCAATCCTTTATTTTCTCTTTACTTATTATCCAATAACGCAACCCTGCTTTCTTATTTGTATACTTTTATTTATTTTTATTTTTTTGAGACAGAGCCTCAAGCTGTCACCCTGGATAGAGTGCCGTGACATTACAGCTCACAGCAACCTCCAACTCCTGGGCTCAAGAGATTCTCCTGCCTCTGCCTCCCATGTAGCTGGGACTACAGGCGCACACCACAATGCCCATTTTTTGGTTGCAGCCATCATTGTTGATTGGTGAGCCTGGACTGGATTTGAACACACCAGCTCAGGTGTATGTGGCTGGTGCCTTAGCTGCTTGAGCCACAGGCGCTGAGCCTTTATTTTTATACTTTAAATATTCCTCTGTTCAGCAGAAAGCATTCTGATATTTCAGTCTGACATTAGTCAGTATCAGTAATTCACTTATTTTTTCAGAAATATTTATTGCACTTCTCTGCAACAGGTCCTGTGTTGAGTAGTGAGGCTACCTATTAAATAAGACTTGCAGGAAATGTGTTCTTACAGAGTTTAGAGTCCTTTGGGAGAAAAACCAAATAGTAAACTACTAATATTCATAAAGTGTGATAAGTGTTAGGATACAGGAAACACAGAGCTCGTTATAGCATATAATGTGTTGTTGAGGGGTCAAGGAATAATTCCTGAAGAAAACCTAAGGTGAAGTATGAAGGATATGTTAGGAAGAAGATATGGAAATGTGTGATTGGTTTAGGAAGCCAGCGAAAATTCCTTCAGATGAGAGTCAGTTTGATTATTTAAAGAATTAAAACATAGAGTGAATATACTTTATTCTAAAACAAATGAAAAGATGGTAAATGTTAAGAAGCAAAATTATAGTTTGTGATTCAATCTGTGTGAAATAGTCTGGAGTCAGAGTAATAAGAAGGAAACAGACACAGCTACTTGTGTGGCCTTGACATACAACACATTTCAAGTTCTTGCTCATTTTATTGCTTGTAGATGGTTTCTCTCACCTCTTAGTGACTTTGGAAAACCTGGAGTCTTTTTTGAGACCTAAGCTATGGGCCATATACCACATAGTCTTTGTCATTTGTATTCTCCACCCACTTCCATGAAGACTTAACGCTTGTTACAGTGTTTTTCCCATTTGCCACTTCTACCACTGTGCTTATTTCAAATGGTGAGAGTTTTATCTGAATAAGAAGACAGGAAGAGTGGATGGTACAGAATGAAACAGAACTTGTACCTTCTTGAATTCACATCTTGGTGCGGGGCTGCATCATCTCAGAGTATGATCCACTTTCTTGCCAATAGGAGCAGCATTTTATAATTCATTCTATTAGTGGGAATGACATTATTTTAGGTTTTCGTTAAGTTGAAACTTTAATTGTAGTTTTTAATTTCTGTATTAGTTGTCCATTGTTGTGTAACAATCAATCCTTGATGTGAAAGAACCAAGCTGACTCCATTTTGTTAAAACGAACTCATTTTGTTTCACAACCTTTCACTAATTCTACCTTGTCCCACAGCCTTCAATTTGCAGCTGCACATCAAAGGTTAATTTATGGCTGCATACCAAAGGTGATAGGCAACCTGCTTCTTCCCCCCACCCCCCAGCTCCAGTATTTCCGCCCCAAGTGATAACGGGTGCCTAACCTCGGCCATCCTGGTAGTAAATATTTCCCCAAGCCAATTAACCCAGAACAGACTTTGACCAGTCCCTTACGCCCCTATCAGCTCTCCCCAGCAGTTCGCCCAACACCCTCTCCCTTTGTTCCTTTCTGTACCCTTAAAACTACTCTCCCCTCTGCGGGCAATCCTTCTCTGCCTTCCTGCTGTGTCAGGGGCAGAAAGCCTAGCTAGCTAATAAACTACCTCTTGCTTTTGCATTGGACGTAGTCAATGGGTGATTTATAGGGGAGACCCTGTGACTTAGGCACAACAGATGCTTTAAAATAATGGTTTATTCATTTTTTGTGGGCTGATTTGGGGTCAGCTGGGCAAATGTACAGATCTCGTACAGGGCTGGTCTGTATGTGGCTCCATTCCACTGGCAACTGAACAGGGGCCAAAACACACAAGGTGGCTTTCTGCTTCCAGGACCCCATATACATGGAATCTAATCACTCTGCTACTGGAATTTCTTTCTGTCGTAGGTCCTTCGTCTGGGATATTTGAAGAATGAACCCACAGACCACAGAGATCAGTGATACAATAGGATTTATTAAGATAGAAAGGAATAGGGAGGGGAGGAAATGCACCAGAGCCTCCGGCAAAGCAGGAGACCCAAGTGGGACGTTCCTGTGTGGGTCTTTTGTCTAGGGGCTTTCTACTGTTTGGGAATTACACTTGGCCAGGACTTGACAGACTTCGATGATGATTAGGGGCCGAAAGAGGTATTAACAGCATAATCAATGCAGTTCTTACACTGCAGAGGAGGAGGCAGCAGCAGGGGGTCCACTCCAGAAGGGCTTTAGCGTACACGGAGTGCTGGAACAACTGCTTTTCTCTTGTCTCGTTTCATTCAGGGAGTGTAGTTTTGGAGAGAAAATGTCTGTTTGCTTCAGCCTAGAAAACAGGAGGCACTGTCCAGCCCTGAATGGGAGAACCCCTGTATCACTTCAATGTTTAGCCTGATCTTCCTCACACAATGAAGACTCACTTCTAGAGGGAGAAGCAGAGTACTCCAGGGTCTGGAATCAGAAGCCCCAGAACGTCATTTCCACAACATTCTAATATAAAAGCAAGTCACAAGAGTAACTCACATTCAAGAGGACAGGGAATAGATGCCATCTTTGATGTGATGGGCAATATGGTCACATGGCCATAAAAGGAACAGTGGGTGGTTATATTTGGAAATTAGTCTCTTTTCTCCTTCACAGTATGCCTCAGTGACTTGTGCCAAATTGCTTCACCTTTTCATATCTCACTATCTTTCTAGATAAAAATGGATACTAGATTTTAAATTGGTCCATGTATACCACTTTAAATAAGACTTATCATGCAGTTTACTAATAACAATTTTTCTGTTATTTAGCAACTCCAACATTATCAGTTATGGAGTTATTTTCTATGTTCTTCCATAAATAATTAAAATATGCTTTTATTATATGATATAAATTTTGAAAGTACTGTCAGAACTATTGCCTATGCTAACGAGATGAAACAATCACCATCTGTAAATATTACATTTAAATCCATCATTTCAAATTCAGTGGTTGCTTACAGTTCTCTCTTGCAGAGTACACACATAATAAGTTGTTACTGCTAAAGCAGTACCCCGAAAGAGAGAGTGAAAATTAAAGTATATTGGTGTCCCCCTTTCAAGAAACCTTTAGCATAGATGGGATGGTACTATGATGGACACCATTATAAAAAAATAAATCACTTGAAATGTATATCGTGCAAAGCATGATGACACTACCTTTCACCACCCATAAAACAAAACAAACAAATAGAAACAAAATCCAGTGTAGTTGTGTTTACACACTACATTAGAAGACACTTTGCATGTCCAACTTTCTTCTTTTCTACAGCAAATTGGGGCCATAAGAGTTGTCTTGGACCACTCATTAAATATACAAACACTAGTGAAAGCAGAGAAGCAAAAAAATAGTTTCCTATACACTTTTTGCGATATCTTAACATCACGGATAAACAAAACAGTCCTTATATAATCTGTATGTGGCCTGCATACCGCAGGTTGGACACCCCTGCTTAATGTGATTGGTAGCTTTCTGCTTCAGTTCTCCAGGGTGTCTGCTTTTACTGATGATCAATTCTTTGTCATTCACTGTATGCCCCTTTCTTAACCTCTCATCAGGCCACCAGAAGCACGTGTTATTTTCCCTCATGTATATAAAAAAAAGTATTTTATTTTTATATGATGTATTTTACATTTTCACAAATATATAAGTTCCTAATTCACTTTATAATATATTTGGAATCAATTAACATATATATAAGTTCCTAATTCATTTTATAATATATTTGGAATAATTAACAACTAAAAAACTGCTCAAAATATAACAATTATATATTGTACAAAACAAGTATTCTGTCTTTTAATTTTTATAAAAAGGAAAACAAAGGTATAGGTATATTTTATACTCTTTGACACAGAAATATAGAAAATATTTTTGGAGTAGATCCAAGAAAAATAATTTTTGAGTAGTTTTTCTAAGTTCAACTAACTATGTCATGACAAAACTTGAATTTTGAGCCCAAGCTGGCTAGTCACCAGGGCTGAAGCCTTTACCACTATGAAGCTCACCCAGAGGGCCAGATTATTTGCACTGAAAAATAAATTAAAATTCTTACAAAAAGCCAAAATGTGAAAAGAAACCTTCCTATGTCTATTATAAGTCAGTAGAGTTGCACTCAATTGGCACTCATGATACGGCATAAACTTTCACCTCAATAAAATTGAAAGGAAAGGCCTCATGGAAAAAAAGAAAACACATATAAGGTATAATTTGGTAGTAGCAGAGCCTGCAGGTTAAAGCTGAACCACCAAAGACTTGTTGAATGTATTTTCTAATTTTATTTTTTACTCTCATCAACCCCTATTCTTTACACTCTGTACAAAAGATAACATATTTCATAACTGCAACTGCTCCGTCTTCAAACGTATGGACTTCTCTGCAAGATTTGTCAATCCCTTTCTTTTTGAAACATTCCTTCTCTAGTATTCACTGTTAATGAATTTTCCTAGTTATTTTAACTCTCTAATTATTCTTTCTCTAGTCATATTTTTTTTCTAATTAAATCAGAGCTGTGTACATCAATGCATTTATGGGGTACACTGTGCTGGTTTATACATCACAAAATCCCAAGTCATCTTTTTTTTTTTTTTTTTTTTTTTAAACATATGTAGACATTCACAAAATTCTCTCTTCAAAGATTTATTTTCTTATATTCTTTTTTTTTTTTTTTTTTTTGAGAAAGAGCCTCAAGCTGTCACCCTGGATAGAGTACTATGGCATCACAGCTCACAGCAACCTCCAATTCCTGGGCTCAAGCAAGTCTCCTGCCTCCGCCTCCCAAGTAGCTGGGACTACAGGCGCCCACCACAACGCCCGGCCATTTTTTGGTTGCAGCTGTCATTGTTGTTTGGCGGG
>CAUYRH010037332.1:0-110644 GCA_963574655.1 Perodicticus potto | reverse complement strand
TGGCAAGTACAGCACACAAGCCAAAAATGAAAGAGTAGGAAATGAGGTCAAAGAGAGAAAATGAAAATTGTAGAAATCTTGAACTTCTTAGAAATGAATGAGGAGCCATAAACAACATGACAGTACTGGGACGATTTTAGTAGGATCAATAAATAAATTAATATTAAGATTTATGCAGAAATAATGTTCGTAATTAAACTCATTTTAATCCCTACAATAGATTTTTTTTGAGACAGTGTCTCAAGCTGTTTCCCTGGTAGAGTGCCGTGATGTCATAGCTCATAGCAACCTCAGACTCTTGGGCTTAAGTGATTCTCTTGCCTCAGTCTCCCAAGTAGCTGGGACTATAGGTGCCTGCCACAATGCCCGGCTTTTTTTCTTTTTACAGTTGTCATTGTTTATCTGTCACAGGCTAGGTTTGAACCTGCCAGCCTTGGTGTATGTGAACATCAACCTACCCACTGAGCTATGGGCCATGCGCCTACAATAGATTTTTCCACAATTTCAGGTTATCCTACATGTATAATGATGTATAATGCTAATTCCAATACAGAATATCCAACAAATTGAGTTTTGAAGTTTATTTTCTTTAGTTGTAGATAAGTGTGACCATAAATTGTATTAATACACAATGTGCCTAGTAAGGACAAATAAAACCATATAACATTTTCAACAAATAAAATTTAGTAGAAGAAATTAGTAACATAAATGTTGAAGAGCTTAAAGCACAAACATACAAATTAAATTATCACAGAGCTAACAACTGGAGGAAAAACTACTGCCACAGGGCTGTAAAAAGAAAGGAAAAATTCTGGGATTATCAGACTCTTTAAGGGACCCTGTCGGGTTGGTACTCAAACCACAGAGTAGAGGCTTTGCTAGGCTAGGCTGGCAGAAAGTATAAATAAAACAGGGGGAGGAAACCCCTTCTATCACCCTTCTGAAAGACCTAATAATCTCCTTAGTAATCTGCACAACAGACAAATGTAAAGCTTAATATTACATTCATTTAAAATCACTGAATCATTGCTAATTAATGAATGTGTGTGATATAAAAATCTATATTGTAACTCTTGTATTTGCTAGAACTCTGTATTGTAACTCTCAAGATACACTTATTAGGAGAACCTGCCTTACTCACCAAAAGTTAGAAAGAATTCAAGGTCAAAGACCTTTGATTTTCATTAGGCAAATGTATATAAATAATGAAAGTTACATTCTGGAAATTATTTCTTAACAGAAATTTTAGTAAGCACGCATTTATGTAAAAATAATCAGAAAATTGGGTCTTTTGGTTAATTAAACATTCTTGTAATTGACATTTGTCTAATATATCATACATGGATTAACAGTGTTCAAAGAGCTAAAATAAAATAACATGCACTTGATATTAGAATTATTAGTCTAAACCTCTTCCTAGCTATATAATTCTGAGTCTCTTCAGAATATACAAGTATTCAGACATTACTTAGACTGTGTCATTGATTCAAATTAACCAACAATTAATTATACTTGTATAACATTTAGGAGTAAAAGATAAAGCTAATAAAACTGATTTGTTATTTACTCTTGGACACAGATTGGAATTTGACTATATAAATTACAATTCAGAAGGAAATTTAAATTAAGTTATAAAATGTTATGGTATTAAATAAGTAATTTTGTCTTTTTAGTTATTGGTTTTCTGGGTTAATAGGTACACAATCTATCACATTTTAATGAAATGGCAAGAATCTACCTTAGCAATATATATTTTCTAATTTTCCTTTTCTCTACATTTACATACTACTATAATTATATTAGCAATAATTAGCTATATCTTAGAATTATAATTTCATTTCTTTTTTGAGTTTACCTGATATTGGTCTTTTGGAAGGCAATGGAAGCAAACAAGCAACGGTTTCATGTTTGTGTTATGAAAACTATTTTTTACACAAACTGATTAAAGAGTGAGCATGTGGGTTTTATAGTTTGTTTTCTACTGATCATTGCTACAAGTAAGTTCAGAGAGTATAACAATCCTTAAGATAGGAGGATTAAGATATAATAAAAATTACAAATTCGTATAGCCACTTAAATAGCCTTGTTCACACTGGAACTGTTAAAAAAACTATTATAATATACATACTAATCCCATGGGTTCAAGTGGTGCAGTTAGGAAAAAACAAATGGTATTTTAATAATTAAAAAAGGTCATTTGCCATGCCATTGCCCTTTATTTACATTACTAAACAAGGTACTCTGCAAACCACTACTATTTTTTGAAGAAACAAATCCCACAATATATTGTCATTAGCAAGTATAGACCACAAATAATAAAACTTATAATTGATTAAATCATGCTCATACTATAATATTACTAAAAGAATTGTGAATAAATAAATTTAGAACAAGCATAAATCATGCCTATCTATCTTATTTTCCTTTAATTTTTATTAAAAATCCAGCAGTCTCTCTACTGTGTATATATTCATAAGACAGAAAATCAAACTTCAGTGAGGCGATATCTCAGAATGGTTTTCATTTGCATTTCTCTGAAGATTAAAGATGATGAGCATTTTTGTATATGTTTGTTGGCCATTCATCTGTCATCTTCAAAGACGTTTCTGTTCAAGTCTCTAGCCCACTTATAAATGGGGTGGTTTACTCTTGATGTGATTTGAGTTCTCTGTAGATTCTACTTTTCAGTCCTTTGTCAGATTCATAGCATGCAAAAGCCTTCTCTCATTCCAAAGCCTGTCTGTTTGCTTCGAGTGCGATACCCTTAGTTGTGCAGAAGTTTGATCAAGTTCAATTTATTTATTTTTGGTCTGACTGTAACTGCTGGGAGGGGAGATTTTCATAAAATCTTTTCCCAGGGTGATATCACAAAGCCCCAAATCTTCAGATGCTGGTGTGAATATGGAGGGAAAGGAGCACTTCTACATGGCTGGTGGGATGGCAAACTAATACAACCTTTATGGAAAGAAGTATAGAGAATTCTTAAAGAACTAAAAGTTCATCTTCTATTGAAGATCAATTCACAATTTCCAAGTCACGGAAGCAGTGCAAATGCCCATTAACCCGTGAATAGATGAAAAAACTGTGGCATTTGTATACCATGAAGTACTATTCAGCCATAAGAAAAGATGGAGACTACTTTTTACATCTTTGATTTTTATCTGGATGGAGTTGAAACACATTCTACTTAATAAAGTATCTCAAGAATGGACTATATATATATATCCAACGTACTCAATACTAATACGAAACCAATATATAAATAATTACATGCCCACATGAATGATAAAACACAAATACAGTCTAGGAAGGGGGAGAAGAGAAGAGGTAAAAGGGAGGTAGAAGGAGGAAGGAGGGAGTGTGATTGGCAGGAGGTGGAAGCGCAATTGGCAGGATCTCACCTAAGGTACACAATGTGAGTGTGTTCAGCATGCCCTCTGGGTGAAGGGCTCAACTACAACTTGAACTTTACCTTAGAAGTGAAAACAAAGTAACCTAAAAATGTGTGCCCTCATATTAATTTGAAATAAAAAAAGAAAATCAGCATGTCTAAGAAATATCTATACTTCATGTTTCTTACAAAGCCATTAACAATGACCAAAATAGGAATCAACCTAACTGCCCATAAACAGAGAAGTGGATAAAGAAAATGGGATCAATATACACAATGGAATACTATTCAACCATTCCTAGCAACACAAGGACCTGAATGTCATTATGTTGAATGAAATGTTAGGCACCAAAAAATAAATACCCCATGTTGTCACTCATATGTGGGATATAAGAAAAGGTTAGCTCATAGATGAAGAAAGGATGATGGTTATTAAAGGCTGGAAGGGAAGGGAGGAAGAAGGGGAGGAATAGTTGATCAACAGACACAAAGCTACAGCTATGAGGGGGGATTAATTTCTAGTGCTCTGTATCAGAGTAGGGTGACAATAGTTAGCAATTAATTGCATATTTTCAAAAACTGCAACAGAGAAAGTTTAATGTTTTCAATATAAATGAAAGAGAAATGTTTGAGGTGATGGATATGCTAATTACCCATGTTTGATCATTACATGTTGTAAATGTGTATCAAATTATAACTCTGTATCTCATAAATTCATACAGTTATTACATGTCAACTAAAAAAAGAGGTTTTTTTACACATACGGTAATGGCGCATACTAAAATCTGTAAGGTTTGACAAATGTTTATATCTGTGAAACTGCCTACACATTCTGGACAGTGAGCACGTGAAACATACTCAAAGTTTATTTGCAACACTTTGTAATCTCTTCCTTCATAGTTCCCTTCCCTATTATAGCTCCTAGCAACCTTTGATCAGCTTTGTTGCTACATATTAGTTTGCATTTTTTAGAATTTTATGTAAATATTAATTATATAGTAAGCACCCTTTAAGGAAGGAGCCTAGCTTCCTTTATTCAAAATAATTAATTTGAAATCCAATTATACAGGCTGTCCCTAAACAGCCCCTAAACTTATCATACATAGAGAAAATGGAAAATTGTAGCTAAATGTACCTTTATTTCTAAAATAGTCATCGCACAATTTACAAAATATTCTCTACATGTTGGCCACCTCTGCAAATTTTGTAATGAATATTTTGTAAATAAAGGTACATTTAGCTACAATTTCCCATATTTCCTAAGTATGGTGATTTTAGGGCATCTTTTGGGACACCCCAAATTCCTACATGTATGAAAGGTTATTTTTGTTGCTGACTTGTATTATATTGCATGCACATACCACAATTTGTTTATACATTTACTTGTTTGTGGACACTTGGGTTGTTTTCAGTTGTTGGCTATTAGGCACAAAACTGCTGTGAACATTTATGGGAATTTTTTTGTGGAATATTTTACTTTCATAAACATTAGAAGAAGAAATGTTGGGTGATATGATAGTTGTACATTTATTATTTTTAAAAATGCCCAAATTTCTTTCCAAAGAGATTTAGAAATTTCCAGTGGCAGGAGTAATATTTCATTATGGATTTAGTTTTCATTATGTATTACTCATTGTGGATTTTCTTTTCATTACTCCAATGACTAAAAATGTCGAACATCTGTTCATATGTTTGTTATTTGTATTTCTTTGCTAAAATGCCTGTTTAAAATTTTGTCTATTTTGAAACTATTGTTTGCTTTCTAATTGTTGAGTTTTGTGAGTTCTTTATATATGCTAGATTCAGTTTTTTCTTAAGTGTCTGATTTGCAATTTTTTCCCAGTGCATGGCTTGTTTTTCCAACTTTTAATAGTGTCTTAAAAAGGAAGAGAAGTTCTTGACTTATAGTAAATTCCAATTATCATTTATTTAATTTTACCAATCTTAATGCTTTTTGATTTGATAAATGCATAATGATTTTTTTATTTTTTATTTAATTGCTAAAATGTGGAAACAGCCCAAATTTCCTTCAACCCAGGAATGGATTGATAAGCTATGGTATATATATACCATGGAATATTACTCAGCCATCAAAAAAATGGAGACTTCGCAGCATTTGTATTAACTTGGAAGGAGGTGAAACACATTATTCTTAGTGAAACATCACAGGAATGGAGAACCATGAATCTTATGTATTCAACTTTGATTTGAGGACAATTAGTGACAATTAATGACACAGTGGGGTGTGAGGGAAGGAGAGAACAGACAGAGAGAGAAGGAGCAATGGGGTGACGGAAAGAAAACAAAAAAAAAAAAAGGAAAGAAAATAGTGACTAATTCACACATAAATTGGATTCAATTTTGACCAAAGTACATTACTTAAATATTAATTTTTAATTCAACTTGTTAATATATTGTTGAGGATATTGCATCCTCACTTATAAGTGAAATATGTTTGTAATTTCCCTTTATAACAATATATTTTCTCCAATTTCAATATCAGGTATATCCAGATCAAGTAGAATGATTTTGAAGTGTTTCTTGTTTTTCTATTGTCTATAAGATTTGGCATGATCTTTTTTTTTGAAACTCTCCTTTACTTTTATGTATATAATATTAGTGGTCTATTTTTTGAGACTTTCAGAAAAACAAATAAGTTAACTGATGACTTCATACTGAGCCTCAGAGTCAAAGCACTCTATAATGTTTTATTTGACAATGTGAATGTTACTTTCTTGGCATTATTATTACTAATATTGCTTAATATTTCGATGCAGTAATGGTCTGTTTTCTTTTCTGAATGTATTTATCTTCATTCATTCTTTACGTGGTTTTTGTTTCTAGTCCTTATTGTAAACATTGTTATCATTATTAAATTTTAAGTCTTTTAAATTCTGTGAAGGCCAAAGTGGAAACCTAATTAACACATGTATATGTAAAAATAAAAAATAATTTAAAAAAAAAAGAATTCTTTGCCTAAATAAAGATCACAAAGATTTTTCTCCTGTATTTTCTTATAAAAGTTTTACAATTTTAGATTTTACATAAATCATATAATTTTGAGTTAATTTTTGTAGATGTTGTAAGGTATGTATTAAAGTTCCTATGGTGGCACAAGAGTCTCCAATTATTCCTGCATTTTGTCTGAAATCAATTGGTTCTTTATGTTGCAGTCTACTTCTGAACTCCTAATTCTGTTCTACTGATTTGTTTGTGTACTTGATGCCAATAATTATTATTGTTTATTATGTACGTGATATAATTATCACTTAATGAGTGGTGAAATTATAAAGACTAACGATGTCATCAATTGAGACCATTGGTTTTATTTTTTAATTTTTTTTATGTATTAAAACCCAACATTACAATAAAAATTTTTAAACATATAATCATGCATAACTTAACTATGGGGATATGTTCTAAGAAATGTGTCACTGGACAATTTTATCACTGCGTGAACATCATAGAATGTACTTACACAAGCATAGATAGCAGCCTGCTAAACACTCAAGCTATATAGTATAGTGTACAAAACTGCAAGTCTTTACTATATGTTACTGTATTGAATATTGCAGGAAATTGTAATACAATGCAAGTATTTGTGCAATTATATCTAAAAAATATGACATTGTAATCTAGTGGGACCTCCATTGCATGGTATATGCTGTCTGATGTTGAACAAAACATCATTATTTGGCACATGACTGCATATATTAATATTTATACATATACGCATATTTAGATATGCTGTATAGACTTAAATTGTTGACACAAATGTATATACAATATAAAAGTGAGAAATGCTATATGTGAAAATTAACTAAGAATTGTCTATATTAAATGTACCTTTTAGTGAAAATAAGAGAATCTTGGCTGCTAGTTTTTTCTTTCATATATATTATATAGCTTTTTTAGTAAATAGTTATTAATGAAGTAGAGACCTTATTTGACCTGTAATTCTAAACCCTGGATAATGTCACAAAACGAAAAAAAAACAAACAAAAATTATTATCCTTATTAAGTTGCCTTTTATTAACAGTTTTAAAAGACAGATAATCCAAATAAATAAAAAACTTACATGGTATTTTGAAAGATGATAAATGTTCTGGGATTAAAAAATATGAGGGAAGAAGTTTTGGGAATGCTTGTAAGAAGAGCATGCTGCAATTTTAAGTAAGATAGTAGAGAAAGGCTTGACTGGTTGTGTCTAAGATTTGAGCCAAAATTATAGGTAGTGAAGGAAGTGGTCATGGGAAGACATGGAACAAACCCAGCAAATCATAAAACCCTGAGCAGGAAACATATGTCATATCCATCAGAGGAGACCAGCACAGAGGCTGCGGTTGAATGAGAATAAGGGTGAAGTCAGAGAAGATGAGGGTAGGGGAGGTGACCATGGTTTATAACATGCGTTCTTGAAACAAATGGTAAAATACTTGATTTGTGTTTTGAGAAAAATGGGCAAGCATTAGGAAGTTTTGTGGTTTCACTTATGTTTTTACAAAATAAGCATGTTTCCTCTTGCTACTGTACTAAGACTAGACTGAAGAGGTAAAAAGTGGTTCTAGAGGGGCCAGGTGGGAGACTAGTACAATTACCAGGATGATAGATAATAATGATTTGGACCACGCTGTGGTGATAAAGTGGCAATTAGTAGGTTCTGAACATCACTTACAGGTAGAGCCAAGAGGCTATGCTGGCAAATCAAATGTCATCATGGAAGAAAGAAACCTTTCTTAATTCTTCTCCACCTGTAACACAAATGTCACAAGATCATCCTCAGTATGTGTTTGGAGCATATATGTAATAAATAACGTGATTCTTTCCCCTATATTCTAATATATCTCACCCAAAGAGACTTCCAAAGAAAACGCCAAGGATGTATGTAAACTACTTGTATGAGATCATGGCAGCACATGGTAATATCAAATAATTTTCTTCTTTTTCTTATGTGAATTATTATGTTAGAGAACCATAATCTTCACCATCATCATCACCACCAACATCATCTCAGTCTCAGAAAAGTTAGTAGAACTGTAAAATATTATCACTTTTCAACTGAAGACAATCTCTCTTTGTGCTAAAAAAAATTGCATTTTATTTTCTACACTTTCCTTACAGACATTCCCTAGAAAAATAAATCTCAGCATTATATTTCTGAAGAGAGGTGAAAAAAATATGTGACAGCATGCTTCTCTCCAAGGTAACCATATGTGGAACATTCTAATCTCCTTCCTTTGGTAGATTGGATCATTGTCCACACTTTCTACCGGTATCTATACCAATGGGGGCAGGCAGATGACTTTGTTTTAACTACTATTAGTGTGGAACAGAGTATTTTTGACACCATTGTTGTAAGATCCGGCCAGGTGATTTGCCGTCACTAAATGAATACTAGTGTAAGTGACATAAACAAAGTCCTGCAATGTTTGTAAGTTCTCTGGCTTGCCTCTTGAGTATCTATAACTACCACAAGGAACATGTCCCTTCAGCCTGAGCTCAGATGGGCCATTGGAGCAGACTGGACCTTCTCCTGAAGCTTGAAACTGACCCAGTTTACCCACACCAAGCCCTAAGACAGGAGTGCTTCTGATGACTCACAGAAGGGAGATGATGAAAATATGTGTGTGTTGCTTCTGAGGTAGGTAGCATTGTTGCAGCAATAGTTTATTAAACAGGATTCATTTAATTTGAAAACTATAGCTGGACTAGCAGAACAGGGATCTCAGTCTTTTTCTTTTTCAGAGTGTAAAATAGATATATGATCTTCAATTCTGTGTGTTTTTGTGTCTGTGAACATTTTCCTCCATCTGTGTGACAGTGCCAGGGCAAAGAATAAGCTGTTTTCATACCTCCAATATGTTAACGTTTTTCTCAAATATAAATAAAATTTTTTCACTAAAAATAAACAAATAATCTCTTCTTTAAAAAAAATGGAGCCCAAAATATCTTGAATGTTTAAAAAGCTAAATAAGGTCACAGGACACCCGTGTTGAAAAATTATTTAAAAGGAAACATTGAGCTTGTAAGATTTTAGGAAATTCCTAAAATTCTTAAGAATTTAGTAATTCTTTATATTACAAGGAAAACTAATTGAAAAATCATTTTGATTATCAAGACTTTGTAATTCTATAACCATAAAACAGTTTAATTTTGAAATATCAAGGGGGTAAATTTTATGAGGTTTCTAGGCTTTCCATAAGCTTAGAAGTCATTAGATCCTACTCTCAAAAAACTGAATGTAAGAGAAATTAAATGACTTCCTGGGATTACATATCTTCTTGTGGCTAGTCCAAACAGAACCCAAATTCTTTTATAATTCTAATTATGTAGATTTTCCAAATCATTAGGATGGTTAAATAACACCTGTGTTTACAAACTGATATGAAGCCTTTCATCAACATACCTGCTTTCAAATTTACACTTCCATACTCGGTATATGACACTAAAGAAATATTTTGCTTTGCTTTGTTTTGTTTTTGTAAATAAATGGAGTTTTGATCTTTTTTTCTACTATGTTTTATGTTGTTCTCAAATTTATCTCTTATGCTGTATCTTGGTCTATTTGTGCTGGTGCAAAAAAGTACCTGAGAGTGGGTAATTTATTAAGAATAGGATCATATTTTCTCACAGTTCCGAAGGTTGGGAAGTTCAAGACCAAGGCACAGAATATTTGCTTATCTGTTGGGGGCTGCATCCTCCACAAGGGAGGAACGCTGTCTGGGGACCTTGTTGTGGAAGGTGGAAGGGCAAGGCAGCTGAACACCAGGTGAAGGCTATTTTATAAGTGCCTTAGTTCTATTTACAAGAGAAGAGTCTCATCTAATCCCCTCTTGAAGGCCCTTCATCTTAATACTATCGCATTGGCAACACCTGAATGTTAGAGTGGATACATTCAAATTATAGTGTGATGCAATATGTGAGATTTTTGTTTATTGTTTTGGGATTCATTTGTTCATTCAGTGAAGACTTTCTAATGCCTTGTGTTGAACAGTATGAATATAGAGCTACAATATGCAGGATACAAACCCCAATGAGCTTTCAACCTTAGGGAGAAAGAAACTGACACATAAATTATAAATACAGTAGTAATATTCTGAAGCACTTATAAAAGGAAACAGAGGGCACAGTTGTATATAAAGGAAGGAGTGGTAAATCATATATGGAATCCAAGAAACACTCAAGAGAGATTATATGACTTTGCTCTTGAAAAATGAGTAGGTTTTACCAATAATAAGGTGGTATGGAGACTGGTGATGGTGGGGTGGTTGTAGTGGCAAGTGGCATTATTTTCAAGGAGACTATTCTTAGAAAAAACAATTTTTAAGAACTATCAGTATGTTATTAGGGTTAGAAGGTTATGCTTGAGGAGGTGACACTACAAAGTCAACCAAGTCAGAACTTGTCTCCATTGTGTTATTTAAGTGACTGGACATTTTTTTTTTATTCTATATGAGTAGGCAAAAGTGAGTAACTGAAGCAAGAATTGGAAAGTTTACATTTTATAAATATGTGAATGTGTTAACAATGAAATACATATTTGATTCTAGCAGGCCAGTTGGGCAATTGATATAAAAGTCTTATATCAATGCAATCATTGATCTGAAGTCATATTATCATTTACAAGAGTGTAAAAGTTGACTACGTTCACTTTAGTGGTAGTCACACATAGAAGTTGGGGAAGAAAGTATTACAGTCAGTTTTCTAGGTCGCTGACATTCATGATCATAAAAATTGTGATAACTACTCCCTGAGTAAGGGAATATTAGAAAATTGACAAGTTGAGAAAGGAAAAGAGGTTCACTCAATTAAACTCTTAGGCAAAAAAGAAAATGTTAATTAGATTGTTGCATATGTGGTTAAAACTCAGGAAAAGAAAAAAACTTGGAACGGAGAAATTGTTCAGCTTGAACATACAGAGAAAGAAGAAAAGAGTAACAATAATAACATTCCACTGGAGTTCCTTAAAAATATGGATGAACAATAGAAAATTTTGCTAATACTAAATCCGTATTTACAGATAAAAATCTAAATTTCACCTGAGCTTCACAAATGTGCTACAAAAATTTGCACTTCCAATTGAAGTTTACTCAATCTTTAAGTAACTCCGCTATCACGATATTTTTATGAGTAAGAGCTATACCATAAAACCAAGCTCCAAATATACATTTTTAAAGCAGCAAACATTAGATTTGTACTTGTTACATGCACTCAAAATCAATTTTCCTCTGTATGTGAAAATGTTGCCTAGCGTCCCTGAAATATTCTCAGTAATCATTAAGGATATAATTCATGCTTAAAGTTAGAAAATTCTCTTGCCAAAAAAATTACCAATTATCTTACCCAATCCTTCCAACAAACACTTTGACACATCAGTATTTTGCTCTAATGGATTGCGTTATTCACATGATTGAATGAGTGAGTGAGATAATGGAGCAGCACAATGTACATGATTTCTCTAGATGTTTTCCTAGGTAACTGTCAACCCACTGTCTTCAAATGCAACTTGCTTTTGTGTCTTTTGTTTTTTTCCTAGTGGAACAGTATTGTCTATATAGTAATACTTATTAATATGCCTGTATTTAATATGTCTCTGTATTAGGGATTCCCTGCATTATTTCTAAGGGAGTATTAAAACTATCCGATCTAAGACAAATTTCAGTATACTGACAATAAGGACAGGACTACTCACAAGTGGTTGAATCTACTTCCATGGTCAACTGTATGTTTGGGCCTTTGTTTGGGGGATTTCAATCACAATAGTCATGATACAGGCCATGTGTCTGTTTCAGAAAAAGTGTTTGGACAAGTTTTAAAATTCTTTTAACACAATATCCTTTGTGAATGTAAATAGCTCATAATAAAGAAAAATACATAGCATATTGAAACCATTCAGGTAAGCAATACCTATAAAGTAATATGAATATTTTCAGAATAATACAAAGAAAAATGCAAAATGCTGTGTTTCTAACTCTAATATAGAATAAATAACATTATGATATTAAAACAATTTTTAAATTAACATGTTTTAAATTACATTACCATTCTGTAGGGAAGTTTCGTGTTTTATATATCTGGCGATTTAAACATCATCAAAAACTCATGTCTATTCAGTTTTTTACCATTTTTTGTACAGTTTGCATATACAATTTAGTTTGTTATTAAAAATAACCAATAAAACCTACTCCTACTTATAATGAACAAGAACCAGGATAGAAGTACAGAGGTGGAGGGCAGTGAGGGGAGATTGTGGGAGAATGGCAATAGTTCTAGCCTGATAAACAATTCCATGTTTCCAGTCTACTCCTCAACTCCTCCACCCTGAATGTGTGTGTGTGCACGTTAGCTCGAAGTGAGCACATCTGTGCCTTCGAAAGAGTAGCTATCCTTTCAAGGACAGTTTGTGAATATTTTTTCTGCTTAAAAAATGACGGCCAATTCTACTTAGTTTTGATTTAGTAGACCAGTAATCTCTGTTTGTGTAGAATCTTGCACATAAGCATTTGATGACCTTTCAGCCTAGTTTGGCTGTGAGCAAGAGATACCTCAAAATAATAGTACATTAACCATTAATACAGAAGTGTATTATTTTCCCACATAAACATTTTCAGGAAGGAAATACAGGTCTGTAATGGAGGTTGTGGTCTGTGAGGTTCTCAGGAACTCATACCACTTCTGTGATGCTACTTCGCCCTATGCTAACCCCATTCTCAGAGGAACCACATAGTCCAGATGGCTGATCCAGCTCCAGGCATCTTCTCTGTGTTTTATAAAGTAACAATGAAGAAGCAAATGAGAATAAACAGGAGACTTACACATCTAAAGAATGTTTATGGGGTGGCACCTGTGGCTCAGTGAGTAGGGTGTCGGGCCCATATACTGAGGGTGGTGGGTTTGAACCTTCGAACCCAGCCCAGCCAAACTGCAACAAAAAAATTGCCAGGCATTGTGGTGGGAGCCTGTAGTCCCACCTACTTGGGAGGCAGAGGCAAGAGAATCACCTAAGCCCAAGAGCTGGCGTTTGCTGTGAGCTATGACGCCACAGCACTTTACTGAGGGCAACAAAGTAAGACTCTGTCTCCAAAAAAAAATAATAATAATGTTTATGGAAGCACATACAGAGTCTTTTCTAATTACAAATCTCATTGGTCATTCCTAGATTTGAAATGGAATGAGAAGTGTAAACTTTTCTTAGGGTAGCTGTGTGATTGTTCATTTATATGAGAGAATAATGTACTTTACACCAGTATATGACCATGCATACCTATTGTTTAGCTCCCACTTATTAGTAAAAACTTGTAGTGTTTGTTTTTCCATTCCTGGGAAACTCTGCTTACAATAATGCTCTCCAGTGCCATCTAATTTTCTGCCAAAGACATTATTTCATTCATACTTTGACTGAGTAGTACTACCTGGTGAATGTGTATGTGTGTATACATGCACATTTTCTTTACCCACTCCTTGACTGATGGACAGTTGGTTTGATTCCACATCTTTCAACTGTACATTGTGCTGTGATAAACATTGAGGCACAGTTGTCTTTTTGAAATAATGACTACTTTTCCTTTGGGTAGCTATCTCTTACTTCATGGGGAGGGGGACTTCCCATACTGTTTTCCATACCGGTTGTGCTAATGTAATTTCCATCAACAATACATGAGCACTTCTTTGTCAGCATATCCAGGACAAATATTGTTCTTTGAGTTTTTAGTAATGGCATTATGCTCTTAGCTTTCATTTTCCTGATGATTAGTGATGTTGGGGATTTTTTATATATATTTGTTGGCCATTTATCTCTCCTTTTTGAAAAAAAAAAAGTCTGTCCATATCTTTTGATCATTTTTTAATGAAGTTTTTTGTTGTTGTTTGTTGGTGTTTTTAGGTGAGGGGGTTTCATTGAGAATATAGAGAACCAGGTCACACTGATTGCATTTGGTAGGTAAAAATCCCTCTTTTTTTTCTTTTCTTTCTTCATAATAACTTACTTGAGTTCTTTGTAGATGCTGGATATTAGTCTTTTGTGGAATTATTACCTATAATATTTGTGAATATATTCTTCCAGTTTTAGATTTTCCTACTTACTTTGTTGATTATTTCCTTTGCTATGCAGAAATTTTTAGTTTAATTAAGTTCTATTTACTTATTTTTGTTGTTGCTGTATTTGCCATTTGAATCTTAGTCATATATTATTTGCCTAGGCCAGTATATAAAAGAGTTTTTGCCATGTTTTCTTCTAGAAATTTTATCATCAAGTCTTACATTTAAGTCTTTATTCTGTCTTACGTTCATTTTTGTATACGGTGAGATATAAGGATCTTGTTTCATTCTCCTGCGCTAGAAACTAGAAAGGACAGAAAGTGGGCAGGGGAGGGCGGCACCTGTGGCTCAAAGGAGTAAGGCGCCTGCTCCATATGCCGGAGGTGGCGGCATCAAATCCAACCCCGGCCAAAAAAAAGAAAGAAAGTGGGCAGGGGAACCATAAAAACATACCTATTGGATCTAATCTACACTGATCTGGTGACAGACATGCTAAAAACTTGTACTTAAGCACTACACAATTCATACATGTAACAAAAACACATGTGCCTCTTTAATATTTTGCATTAAAAAGGAAAATAAATTAATGGAAAAACAAGGAATAAATATTGGGAAGAAAGAAACAGTGTGTGCACAATGTTCTAAAATATGTCTTGGGAATACACATCCAGACCACACATATTACAATTGTAAGAGTTTCGGTGAAAAGAAAGTGTGATGATAAATCATTAAGTAGGGAGGCTAATTTTAAATAATACATAAACGATTGTTTTATTATATACACACAGAATAAAAACTAGAATAATTCAAGACATTACACAATATTATTAAAACTAATTACTTTAAAGTAATGAAATTATGGAAATAAAGGGTCTCTACTATGCAGACAGTAAGAACTCTGGTTTCTGAGGTGGATATCTTTTCTTTGGAATCTGATTCTCCGCTAAGCATCTTTGGGCATCTTATTTAACTTTTCTGTGTCCCAGTCTTCTCATATGTAAAAATTAGATGATATTATTTTTTATCTCAGAGGATTTTAATAACAGTTAATTAAGTTAATATATGTAAATATCTTAAAATCATACATGGCACTTAAGAATTCAATAAATATTGATAGTTTTGTGTGTATATCTAAGCGATTTTTTTTTTTTTTTTGTAGAGACAGAGTCTCACTTCATGGCCCTCGGTAGAATGCTGTGGGGTCACACAGCTCACAGCAACCTCCAATGCCTGGGCTTAGGAGATTTTCTTGCCTCAGCCTCCCGTGTAGCTGGGACTACAGGCGCCCGTCGCAACACCCGACTATTTTTCTGTTTTGCAGTTCAGCCGAGGCTGGGTTTGAACCTGCCACCTTCGGTATATGGGGCTGGTGCCCTACTTGATGAGCCATAGGCACCGCCCTATCTACGCTATTTTAATGTATATTTATATTTACTTAAGAGCATTTTAATATATTACACTTACTATTTTATTTTTAATAAACATATATACATATGAAGTATATTATGAAGTACAGAGAACATTATAAGAAATAAAGTGAGAAATCTTCATCGCCAAGATTGCCTAGATTGAAATAATGATCTTAATTTTGTTTCAGTTCAAAATTATAATTTCATGTGAAAGTTTTTTTCTCTTTTTATGGTTGTCTAAGTTAAGGTAAAGTTGGCCTTTTACAGCCAAGATCTATTATTAGCCATTTTAAAAGGTAATACAAGATATGAAATTAACACTGTAGAAACGTAAATAGATACAGAGGGCTTGTAATTAAGTGTATGAATGTGAATGAAAAATAATCAGGCCAAGGAAACATCTGATCAGTGATCAGAGAAATCCAACCTAAAGCAATTTCCTGCCCTGAAATATTCGGAGAACTGCAACTCTCTAAAGGTGTTACAGATGTGCTTTACAAAATAATTCTCTGAGAGCACAATCATTTGAGAACTGCCCAACACAAACCAAGCACCGCAACTGTGCCCTGAATTCAGCCTGTGAAGTTAACCAATTTAAATCATACTTCCTCATTTTTTTGCTGAGTAGGTATTTTCTTCTTGTCTCCTAAATGAGCAAAACTTTATAATTCATAGTTTTTAAATGGTTTAATAAAAGCTTTTAACAAGTAAGTTGCTTCAAGTTGACAGGTTGATACTGCCTTCTCAGTTGCTTGCCGGTGATATATTTTAAGCAAATAATTGGATAACACTTTTCTTTCCTCCAAAATATCTCAGGATTTTACAGTGACATTCCCAGTGTCAGCACTGGTTTCATCAACAGTTACGTAAAATGTGAAGATGTCGCTAGGAAGTCCTGTTTCACACCTCAGAAAACTAATGTGAGTGGATGTGTGGGTATGTGAGTGTAGAAAAATAAGGTGTGCATTGTTGCTAAAATTTGTAATGGAATTTTTTAAAAAGAAAAGAATTCCCAGAATATTGTTCTGTAGACAGTGGACAATTCTAATGATTTTGTGAAAAATGAACACTCTTGAGGAAAGTTTGTTTCTTTTTCTCTTCTGTTTTAGCCCCAAATATCTTCTACTCTTAATGTGAAATATCTGAAATGGAGAATAAAAATCATGTTGCAGGTAGCAGATGACCTAATGTCAACCTCTGTCTTCCTGTGCCTCGCAGGTAGAACTTTTAGAGAGATTATATAGAACTACAAGTACCACGAATAACGAGAATACCACACTACATGGGGATTCTCCAAATATTTATTCTAAGAAAGAGACAAAGTGAATGTCCTAAACTACACTACAAATGAGATGCGATACTTAAAATTTTCTGTACAGATGGGACAAATGAGTGAAGGAAACATGAGTATAATTTAAAACATTTTATTAAAACAATAATCATGACAATATTATCCTTGCATCCTCATGGATCCTACATCAAGCAATCACAACAAGGATATTTAATGTAAGACCATAAAATGAGACACGGTTTTAATTATCTAACAATTGCATATGTTTGGCATATGATTTTGCCAGTTAGCAGGAAATCTTTTCCTAAATTGTTGCATAGAAAGTGACTTAGTGTTATTGTTCTCACATTGTAAAAAGGAATAGTCTCCGTTAAATATTTGGGTTCTAGATTCTCAGGATGGGATTCTCCCTCAAAATGCCAATTTGTTAAATACTAGCTTCAATTTTCAAAGTAATATCAAATGTTAACCATAAGTAAAAATTATTGCTTAGAACTAACAATTTTTTGGAAGCCATATGCTACAGAGGGATGCATGCTTCACTTTGGTAAGAGCAAAAGACCCCTAAGTTACAGAATAACTAGACAATTGATATTAAAAGTTTCCTTCAGAATTAAGACTTCCGAAAATATTTTGTAAAAGCAATGATTTGCAGGCGGCTCCTGTGGCTCAAGGAGTAGGGCGCCAGCTCCATATATCTGAGGTGGCAGGTTCAAACCTGGCCCCGACCAAAAACAAAGAAACAAAAGGAATGATTTGTTCCTCAAAATCTCTTTATGGAATGCTAAGTAGAACATAAATTTACCATAAGATATATTTAAGATAAGCTAATGTGGTTCCTGTAAAAATGGCAGGATGTCTAGTTTCAGCCTTCTTCAAATATGTAAAGAACTTTGAAGACATTACTCCATCCCTTACTGATGCAGCAATAAAAGCCGAACAAATGGAAAAACTATATATGTCTAAAAAATAAATAAGCAAGCCTGAACACTTACCCTCTATAGTATCAGTGAACATTTACCCTTTATAATGGCAATGGGATGAGTTAGGAAAAAACTTTTCTAAGATCCATCAGACTGTTGAAGTATCTGCCATCCTGAAATCTGGAAAAACAAGTTGCAAGTGGACATGTGGGTACTTAAGGGAAGAGTCACACTTTGATGTGCTTTCATTGCTAGAAATAATTACTTAATAAGCTTAAAAACCGATTTTCAAATGTTTATTAGAAGTAGGTTTGGAACTGAATTAAGAAAATGATTGCAGATGATGGGCAAAAGGGAACAGAGACAGGAGAAGTGGATCAGAGAAACTCAAAATCTATTGCAAAGTGTGACAGCCAGAAAGAAGCCTGGCGTTTTCAAGCAGACTGTTTTATGGGAGCTTCAGCCCTCCCCAAGCGAGCGAGTGTGACTCAGTTCAGGGGTCACTGAGCACTCAGAGACAAGGCTCCCTGCCCTCTCGCAGAGAGTGAGTGCATTGGGGAGTTAGGAAAATAGCGAGGGAATGCAGAATACTCTGGAGACTGAGAGGGCACCTTAACCTTGTTAAGAGAGAAAAAGTCTCTCAGGAAAATAAGGAGAAAAATCTCCCCTTTCTTCTGTCATCTAGCTATGGGTAGAAGCCCCAGGGTCTGAGGGCAAGGCTTCCCCAGGCTTAATGGCCGCTCTTGAGATTTGTGTGTGGGGTCTGACTGGGGTCTGCTTTGACATCCTTCTCCCGGACTGTGTTCCCTGTCCCATGCTCTGTTGGTGTTAAGATCATAAATAAATCAGAGTAATAATAGTTAGAGGTAAATCAGTTTAACTAGTTAGTCAAAGAAACAGTTTGGTGAGAAAATGCAAGCCCAACCATGACATAAGGGTTTAGCTTTCCCCCATTTGATTGATTGACAAAACACATAAATAAATAAAACAGTGATGTATTTAATAAAACAAATAAATAAATAAAACAGTGATGTGTTTAATAAAAACTGATCTAGCCCAGATTTAGGGGCATTCTGCCTATCCTCGTGCTTGGAGGTAGAAAGTCCCCCAGCCAGCTTCTTAGAAAACTTCCTTCTTGTGTCTTGACTCTTTATTTTTACCACATCCTCTTGTGTCCACCAGCCACTGGGAAATAGCACATGGTGTAGTTTGGAACTGGTCCCCAACACAAGTGAACCCAGGATCACAGTCATGAATATTCAGATTGGTTCAAAGTAAATATATACAGAAAGACATGCTATGCTAAGTAAATTAAAAGAAAAAATTAAAATAGCTACTCATATATTAATTTCTGACAAATCTGATTATAAAATAAAGAAAATCATCAGGAGTAGTGATTATACTTTACATAATGGCAAAGTGTCTATTCTCCAAGAAGACATAATGTATATGCACCAAAGAACAGAGCATCAGGGGAGGAGGGGGGAACATGAGTGGAAGGAGGGTGATTGGTGGGACCACACCTACGGTGCATCTTACAAGGGTACGTGTGAAATTGACTAAACGTAGAATATAACTGTCTTAGCACAATAACTAAGAAAATACCGTGAAGGCTATGTTAATCAGTTAGATGAAAATATTTCAAATTGTATATAAAACCAGCACATTGTACCCCATGATTGCATTAATGTACACAGCTATGATTTAATGATAAAAAATAAATGTGAGGCAAAACTACTACAACTGAAAGGAAAACACACACATATCTACTTTTATGATTGTGTGCTTCAACACTGTTCATCATTAGCTGATACATCACACAGGCAGAGAATCTCTAAGGCTATCTTTAATGGGAAAAGCGCTATTAATCAGATTAATCTAACTGATGTTTAGAGAATACATGCTATGTCGTCCAACAATAGTATAATCCAGATTCTTATCAAGACCTCAGGAAAAATTTACCAAGATAAACCACAGTCTGGACCATAAAACATACCCTTAACATATTTAAAGAAATGGAAATAATGTAAAGTAAGTTTTCTAGAAAAATGGAAATAAATAAGAAATGTAACAATAACTGAAGTATAGCTAGCAATATCAAAAATTAATGGAAATAAAACAACACATTTCTAAATAACACATATCAAAGAAGTGTAAAGAGAAATTTAAAATATTTTGATCTTAATGAAAATATAATATCAAAATGTGTAGGATGAAGTAAAATCAGTGCTAACAGGAAAATTTATAGCAGTTAATACATATATTAGAAAATAAAAAAATCTAAAATCAATAATCCAAGCGTTCATGTTAGGAAAAGCAATGTAAGCTTTAAGTATATAGAAGAAAAGAAATAAAAGTTAGAAAAAAGATCAATAAAATTAAAAACAGTAAAGCAAGACAAAAAAAATCAACAAAATGAAAAGCTCGTTTACCAAAAAAAATCAATAAATAAAATTGATAAAACTCTATCCATAAGGGCCATGGGGAAAAAGTGAGAACACAAATTACCAATAATAGAAATGAGATAAAGTTCATTACTATGACCTAATATATATTTAGTGGGTAATGAAATATTATGAACAATTGTAAGCCACCAAAATTAATAATTTAGGCAAAATAGGGCAATACCTTGAAAGACACAAACTGCAAAGCTCAAACAAGGGGAAACAGATGATGTAAACTGTCCTCCACTTATTAAAAAAATTACTGGGTGACACCTGTGGCTCAAAGGAGTAGGGTGCCGGCCCCATATACCAGAGGTGGTGGATTGAAATCTGGCCCCAGCCAAAAAACTGCAAAAAAAAAAAAAAAAAAGAAAAGAACAATAAATAATACTCTTTCAAAAATGAAATCAACAGGTCCAAATAACATCATTCCCGATATATTTAAACTGCAGCCAATAGATTAATGTAATAGGCAAAAATAATACAATAACACATTAATCTGGGCAATGTAAGTCAAAGGAAAATCCCCTGTTCATTAATACAAGGGCTATCTCAATGAACACAAATAAAATTTCATAAACATTAAAGAATTCAAAGAAAAGAAGGCTGCATTCAACTTAGCATCAGTGCTATCCTCTTTAGAGTTTCTTATTCAATACAGAGAAAAATTGGAAACCTATTTCCCCTCAAAAACCATAGTTCTCGAATTGGGTCAGCCAACCTAGAAACACCAGTGCCACATTTAGAAAGTAGAAGGGGACATCATCTCTGGAGCAAGTAGAGGCAGATCTCACATAAAGGTTGAACCCTTGATGTTGACCTATTTCAAATGTTGCCAGAAGCTGATAATGGCAGTCAGATGTCTCCTTGCAAACATGAGCTCCACAGCCACTTCAGAGGGAGGTGGAAAGAATGACCTGCCTCCACAGCCAACATCTCGATGAGATTGCTGAGATTAACTATTGCTTCCAGATGAGTGCCTTTAAATAAACTACCTTTGGAAACGTCTTCCTCAACCATATTTACTTACTATTTCCAACAGTATGCAACGGTGTTGAACCCAAGTGCCCATCAGTTCATGAGTTAATTAACAAAATGGGTTATATACAAGATATATACCAGGGAATATTAGCTATGAAAAAGATGTCATAATCTCTTTTGTAACAATTTGGACGGAACTGGAAGTCATTATCCTAAGTGAAGTATCTAAAGAATAGAAAAACATACACTACATGGATTCCCTATTCAATTGACATGAATTGATCAACATTCATGTGTACACGTGGAAGAAAACTCAACAGAAACCACATAGGTGGGAGGGGGAGGAAGGGATATCTGAGAGATGGGCACAGTTATAACCTTGACTCAAGCAGTGCAAAAGCAATCCATGTAACCAAAGCATTTATATCTCCATAATATTCTGAAATTAAAACACTAATAATAATATTATATTATAATTACATTGGTAGCAAACATCTAAGCCAAACTTTCAAGATAAGAAATGATAAACAAAATTCCATTTTAATTTTTACCATAATGCTGCGAAATTCAAAAGCTTAACATTTTATTATATTTGGTCATGTCTCCATATAAGCTCATTATCTAATTGTATTAGATTTTTTGCCTGCTGTAACAAATAGCCACATATTTGGTGACTTAAAATAAGATACATTTATCCTTTTTTAGATCTAGTGGTCAGAAGTCCAAAATAAGTTTTCCTGGGTCAAAAATTAAATGTCAGCAGGACTTTGCTACCTCAGGAGGCTTTTGGTGAAAATTTATTTCTTTGCCTTTTCCAGCTGTTAGAGATTCATTCCTTCCATTTTTTGGATTGTGACTCCTTCCTTCTTTAAAGCCAGCAGGGTAGTATATACTTCAGCGTTTGTATTGTCTTTTCTGTGTTGTCTGTATTGCCAAATCTCCCTTGCCTCCTTCTAATAGGAATACCTGTGGTTGCATTCAGGACCCACTTGGAGAACAGAGTAATGTACCCATGACAAGATAATAATCACATGTGCAAAACAAGTTCTGCCATGTAAGATGACATTCACAGGCTCCAGCAACTTGGACCTGGATATCTGGGGGGGAGGGCATTGGTTATTATACCTCATGCTTATATTCTTATACTGCTTATCAGTAGTTAAACTTCTCACTCTTCCTAGAATGAATAGTAAAAAAAGTGTCAGGGGGAAAAATCCAACAGAATAATAGATAAAATGAAAAACTGAAAGTATCCAATTAACCCAAGCAATGGCAGGAAAGGAAGAAAAAACAAAGAACAGAGGGATAGTTATACAACATGTAGGAAGAATAAATGATTTTAAACACAATAATTAAACTAAATTATATGAAATCAACTATATGCTTCAAGTTTTTTAAAGGCTAACATTGTCATATTTGAAAAAAAAGAAGTAATATACAATTCCATGTTTATAAGTCATGCATTTTAAAATATAAAGTCATGGAAATGTTAAAATAAAATGATGGGGAAAATATAGAATTTAAAAATCTAAACAATAAAAACTTGATGTAGCTGTATTAGCCTCAAACAAATCAGACTACAAAATAAAAAGTATTAAAGAGATGAAGTGGGTCATTTCAAAAAGATGAAATAGTCAATTGAATATTCCTCAATATAAACTAAATGAGAGAGCTTCAAATTCATTAAGGAGAAATTGGCAAGCACTGAAAGAAGAAAAGTTTAAATCTATAATTATGGTGGAAAATATAACAACCTTCTCTCAGTAATTGGTAAGACAAATGGAAAAAGTGTAATAATGTAGATGATTTGAACAATGTAATCAGTTAAATTAATCTGATTAATATTTATAGATCACTATGCAGCCATAATACATGCAGGGCCACAAAACAAACTCAATATAAATTTCAAAGTACTGAAGTCATACATAGTACCTACTATGATCCTAATAATATTCCTTTAAAAATCAAAAGGATATGGGTGGTGCCTATGGCTCAAGGGAGTAGGGCGCCAGCTCCATATGCCGGAGGTAGTGGGTTCAAACCCAGCCCTGGTCAAAAATAAATAAATAAATAAAAGCTAAAAATAAATAAATAAATAAAAAGGATAGTTTTGTTATTTCTCCAAATATTTGAAAATTATTCAATATAGTCCTAACTTGCCTACTGGTTTGAATAATATGTCACAAGACAAAAATAGAAAATATTTTCAATTGAATGAGAGCTAAAGTACAATATGTTAAAACTATAAGGAGATTACATTTTTGCATAGAGGAGATTATAAAACTTTCAATGAAATATTTGTAAAGAAATTAAAAAATTAAGAAGTTAGTCAAGCAAATACCATGTAAAAGAAAACAGAACTCTGTTAAGGAAAATGGAAGAGCAAATTGAACAAAACATTTAGAAAAAAGAAAAGAAGAACAAAAATTAATGAAATAGAATATAAAAAAATCAATGACAGAAGTTGATTCTTTAAAAAGATTAACGAAATTGATAGACAAATAGAGTGATTTAAAAAATACAAACATTTTGACATCAGAAATATAAAAGAATTGATACTATAGATCCTATAAATATTAAAAGCATAATGAATAAATATTAGGAATAAAAATATGGAAATATTTGAGAAGTTAGAAGAAGTAAACAATTCCTGGAAAAGCAGAACTTGCCAAAACTATTAAAAGAAAAAATAGAATCTTTGAATAGTCCTATATTTTTATAAAAAGGTGTGCATAGTTAAAGGTTTTTTTCATGAAGGGACTTTGAATTTTAGAGAATTTTTTTTTTTTTTCAGTTTTGGCCAGGGTTGGGTTTGAACCCGCCACCTCCAACATATGGGGCCAGCACCCTACTCCTTTGAGCCACAGGCACTGCCTGAGAGAATGCTTTTTCTGCATCTTTTGAAATAAAAATGTGGGTTCTGTTTTTTAGTTCTGTCTATGTGATGAATTACATTTCTTGACTTGTGTATGTTGAATCATTCTTGCATACCCAAAATGAAACCCACTTAATCATAATGTAATATCTTATTAATATGGTGTTGGATTCAGTTTGCTGTGTTGAACACAGTTTGCAGCTGTGTTCATCAGAGATACTGGTCTGTAGTTTTCTTTTCCTTTCCTGGCTTTGGTATTGGAGTGATACTAGTTTCACTGAATGAGTTAGGGAGTATTCCCTCCTTCTCAATTTTTTTTTTCCTAACATTTTCAGTAGGGTGTTACCAATTATTCTTTACATGTCTGGTAGAATTCAGATGGGAATCCTTTTATTCCTGGGCTTTTTTTTGTAGGATTTTTTTTATTATTATTACACATTACTGGTCTGTTCATAACCTTCCTTTTTATGCTCAACAGACTGAAATCTATCTCAGGGCAGTAAGTTAAAACTTGTTTTCAGACTTTTAGGGACTGAAAATATGGCATATAGAACCCTCCATAACATCACTCCTACCTATATTCACAATATTATACCTAGAGCCTATGTATCTTTTATGCAAAAAACAGGTATTACATTTCTTTTAATACCACCCCATTGCTTTTCTCTTGCTCATATTCATCCTCTCCCCTCTCAAATCTTCCCATTTTGACAGGCTGGATGCTAGACCCTAAAATTTTAGTTTATAGACCTCCCTTTCAAAATTACATCTTTAATTAGTCTCACACTATAGCCTGATTTCTTTATACATTTCTTTCACTCAACTAATGTTTCATGATCACAATGGGTAAAAATTAGAAAGTGATATTAATAGTGGAAGGAATTTTATTTCACTTTTGTATTCATAAACCTTAATATAGATTATCAGCTAAATACACATTTTTCAAATAACATATTAAATAATTCTGTATTCCTTTGCAGAAATACATACTGAGCTTCTAACTGTTGAAAAATTTTATTTCAGACAATATTACTGGATAAATAAAACTATCATGTTTGTTATGATTCAAGAGGTCTATGAAATAATATTATTGTTTTCTTTAATTAAAAGCCAGTGATGTGTGTACTTAATTATTTTTGGTTAATCAAAACACAACATTCTCAAAAATCTGAATGTGTTTATCAGTTCAGTGCCTCTACTATTCCAAAACCTTCATCATTTAATTAAATTACTGACTTCCAAATATACTTGGTGTGTTTAATTTATTTTATTTGTTAACTATAATTGCTTCATAGTATAATTATATGTTCTCCAACAGTGATTAAGAACTTTACATATGAATTTATATGAGATTGGATATATTTTGGTACAACATCAGATGATCATAATCACCGTAAATCAACAATTATAGCTATTAAAGCTACAGATTATTTTGTATTTACTGTATCCTAAATACTCTGCTAAGTTCTGTCGTTTATAATACCTCATTTAATTTTTATCACAAACTTTATTACTCCTTTTAATCAGTAAATAAACTGAGACCCAGAAAAAAAAAGTTGAGAGGAGTAGCAGTGGTTGAATAGCTAGACTTTCTTCTAAACTGTGAAATCAGTTAAGTCATCTAAGATCTCACACATTTCTCCTCGTGAACATCTCTGCTCTGTGCTGTTATCTACTAGGTACAGGGGTTCTGACTATTTGAGTTATGTCATACAATAAAATAGCTTTAAAACAACAACTTACATTTTTATAGCCCTTTGCAATTTTCAACACGCTTTGACAAACATTACCACTTCACAACTCTGGGGGAGTCGAGGCAGATTTATGTCTCCTCTGTGCAGTTAGGAGACCAGAAGCTCAGTGACTTGAAATGATCAGTCAAGGTCACAAGACAACCCATTCCCTCTCACTAGCAGAGAGTGGGTATTTTCCCCCTGGTCTTTCTGTCTTTAGAAGCAATAACCTTGTCTGCCCTCATGACATTTATACTTATTGTTTCCCTGTCAGAAATCCTTTTATTCTATGTATTTTTATGGCATACTTCTCTTTTTTCATTGAAATAAGGGTTTTGCTCACATGGTAGCTCCTCATGAATCCCCCCACCCATTTTCAATATATCATGGATTATATAGCACTCTACAGTTTTACTCTTCACAGACGTTTTCTTCATAGAAGTATTCTTTTTTTCTCAGAAGTTTTCACCTACTTTCTATTTCTTTATCTATTTATTTTCTGTATAACACAATAGAATATTGCTGAACTCCAATGCCTAGAATAGTATGCAGGAAAATATATCTGTTAATAAAAGTGTTGGTAATTATAGTATTTATATGATTTTTCTTCTAATTTACTGAATCATTATATGTAGGGTTTTTTAACAATTGAAGGAACAATTTAAACGTATCTTAATTTGTGTTTTATATTACTATAGTACATTTTGATTAGTTATGCCAAGACGTTATGCTTATACACTGTAATAAGTTAATGACTTAAATTAATAAATTAATTCATTCATCATTTAAGCATCATGGTAAAATATTGGATATTGCTGGGTAGAGTATCAATGTCTTTATATAGTGATTAAGAAAATGGCATGAAGGCTATCTCTCACAGTACGATCAAAATGTTTCTGATTGTATATGAAGCACATTCTGCTCTATGATTGCACCAATGTACACAATTATGATTTAATAAAATTATTTAAAAAAATTGCTGGTGCATTTATTACAGTTCTTTAAATTTAAAAAATAGTGATTCTGTTTATTTTTTATCTTAAGTTATTAAGTTTATTTATTAATAAAATTTGAATTCCCTAAAATCCTACAAGCGAGTAATTTAAAATATACATTGGAATGTCAATATGTCAATCTTGAAAAATACTCATATGAACAATACCATAATCTAACATTTTATTAACTGTGTCTGTAAATTATTAGTTGATGGACTTTAAGCTATACATTACTTATACAAGTGACTAAATGATAGTCAAATATTAGCTGTTTCACTTTAAAATTATGTATCTTGATAATTATTTACTGATTATAATGAAAACTGGGGATTTTATACTGTACAATTTTTAAATTAAAAACTTCCTTGTACTATTTTTCTTTGGTATTTTATTTATAAATAAATTATAAGTCCTGCTGAAAATAACTACATTCTTCTGCTAATGTTGATTGTGAAAAATAATTCCATCATTAAATTTTATAATGCAAAAGAAAAGTGACATAAGTTGAAAAAATATCTAAGAGTTTTATTTGATGCACTTTTTAATAATTATTAATTATATAATTTTTACAGTTTCTAAGGGAAAAATCCAACAGAACACAAGTAAGTCTATATTGCATCATTTCTAATTAAAAATGTAAGGTTCTTTCAATCATTGTGGGTTTTAGTTCTTTGGAAAGGTACAGCTTTTAATACTTCTGATAACATGATAGACATGCAAAATATTTCTTTTTATTTTAGATTAACATGTTGGTATAAACCATCAGGTTACAATGTTTGCATTTGTTAGGTAAGGCTCCTGCTGTTTTGTCCCTCCCCCATGTGCAAAACATTTTTAAATTTCATATATAATTATTTGTAACTTTTGTCATGTATCATATATTTCTAAATGGCAAAGGTTTTACTGCTTTGGAAGAGAACATAGGTAGCATCGTTTACTTGGTTGTTAATTCTGACCAAATAAATCTTGGTTTTATTAGTTTTCTTACTTCTTTTGAGCTACCACTTAAGCAACCAGGACTTCTGTTGCATATGGAGAGTGAAGATAGTCTCAGGTTTGCCCCAAATAGTTTCAATTTATGATTGTTGTCTTGGTTTGATTGATTACTACACCCCAACTCACTCTGAAAATTGTCCCAGTAATGAAAAGCAAATCTATGGTCATCCCATATTTAGAGAAAACTGGTCTATAGCAGGAAATGTTAACTAATATAAATGATCTCAATTTGTTTAATAACTAGGGAATTAAATTGTTTGCTTACTTCTAAATTTATTTTATCTATTATTGTTCACTAAATTAAATATTGTGAAGCACACATACATAATCATGATCAATGCGATCATTACAAGTAGTGTAATGTGAGTTATAATCAAAATTACATCTATGCAGATTTAATTTTATGGATATTTCAACACAAAATAAGTTTAAATCCAGTTTATTTTTTTTTATTTTAATTGTGGTAGAATATGTGCAGCAAAATTTACTATTTTAACAATTTTTAGTGGATAGCTCAGTAGTATTAAAGATACCCATATTGTTGTGTTTCATTTACATTTAAAGCCTATATATGAATCATCAACACACCCTGAAAATAACTACTTATTAGACCCTAAGCAAAATTACAAGATAGGTAAAGAGTATATTTTAAATCCCACATTCCTCTGTATATTTTAGTGCCAAATCATGGGAACTTTATTTATGGTAGTAGATGCTGTTCTTTGGGTAATACAATACATATTCTAGGAAGCTGCCACAATCCAACATCCCCAGCACTGCTCCTGGATGGTCATTGAGGGTTATAATAATCTCTGTATCAATCCTTGGAGCAGAATGGCTAAGTAATTTGACTTAATTTGTTCTGTCTCTAAATACCTGAAATGTTATCATGTATACTACAGTGTGTTCCAAAAGTTGCTTATAACATCGCCATACATACAGAAAATAAGAAATTATAGTTATATGTATCTTTATCTGTAATATTTTCATTACAAAATTTTCCAAAATATTATCTACTTGTTTCCCATCTCTTTATAAAATCTTGAAATGACTATTTTGTAAACACCAGTACATTTGGTTAAAAATTTCTTATTTTCCCTATGTATGGCATTGTTATGGGCAACTTTTGGGACACCTTGTGTATTATTAAGAAGCACGCATCAAGAAAGAATACGATTTTTGAGACACACACATACCTACCAAAATATTCAATTGAAGATCGGAAGATAACTATGTCTCTGAAATAAAATGCTTTCAAAATTGATTATTTTGTTTTGTATGCCAACTAAAGAGGATATTTTTAAAGCATATGCATAGAGCCAGATTATGAATTGACATTCTTTATTTGAAGTCAACTAGCTACATGAACTTTGGATAAGCCCCTCAAATATTTGAAGCTTCAGTTCCCTCATCTAAACATAAATTGAGTAATAGCCACTTTTACTTGAAAATAAAGATAATGATAATAGCAGAAACAATTATCTTGTTCTGGGGTCAAACCACTTTTTATAATGTAGTTGCTTATCTGTAATAACATGATCATTGAAATCAGACTAGCCAGGTTCAACATCTAGTTCCAATGCTTATTAAGTTCATCGATTTTACAATAACATATTGCTTAACTCAGTGCTCTAGGGTCCAGGGTTTTTACATGTGGAAGTAAAAACAATTATAGCACCTTTGTTATACAGGTATTGTGAAGTTTAAGTGAGTTATGTAAAATGTAATTAGAACAACGTCTGGCACATAATTAGTGGTCAAAATGCATTAGTCTTTATGTGATGACTTTCTCTATTTTTCTAAGTAGAGTTATTTTAGCTGCAAGAAAGAATTCACATAATATTGAATTTTAACAGCAATTGGAATACTGAGTCCATTGACTGTGAGGAATATTAATGGAGTGTAATTCCAATGGAATGAAAAATTTACAAGAATTTTGGCTTGGGTGCTTAAGGTGCCACCTACATATGGCAGTGGTAGGAGGATCTGAGAAGGTTTTGCCCCAATAATAAAGTTGCTGGGCTTTATTCAGGACTCCATTTTGTCCAGTCAACCAAAACCATTGTCACAAAAGCTAAGTCATAAGGTACATAGAACAACTGCTTTGATAGGCTCCCGATGGGAACAGTGTTCTTGAAAAAATTCCATGCAGCATAGTCAATGAAACCCACTCAGTGCCCATTTCAAAAATGAAGAACCAGAAATGGACAGATTAAATGCTTGCCAAAGCTTATGATTTTAATGAAAGGAAGAACAGGGATCGTAATGCATTTATTCCAGGCTCTAGATCTCACAATTTTGCAAAGGCCTTTCATTTTCTGCAAATGACTGTATGACTAGAAAAATTTTTAAACCCTATTTGTCTATAGTAAAAACCGTAGACAGTTTTGAAGACACCAACTACTCAATTTACTACCTGGGAATTATTCTCACCCACAGACTAAGCTATTTCTCCATAATGCCTCCCTTGCTACCAGAACCCTGACCTTTAAAACCAATGAATCACAGTTAGGGAGCTAATCTAGAACTCTGTCTTAACCAGTTAGGTAATGACATCAAAGTTGAAAGACCATGTAGATGCAAGATATGTGTAGTGTTAGAGCAAAATAAAATGAAGACAAAGACCATATCTGAAAAGTTCCTGTAAAAACAAAACCAACTGAGTCTTTAAAATGCCTTAATCTTGCTGAAGACTGCAGATAATAAAACTTAACCCGGGTTATTTCTGGTAAATGCTTGTGTCAAAGAAAAACAAAACATTACCTCAGTCAACCAAAATCAGGCAACTAACACACAATGATGTGATCCAGCAATGCAAACCAAAAAAAGGCAATTTTGTAACTGTAACCAATCAAATAATTTGTTTTACTTCCATTTTCACCCTGTAAATGCTTCTAAAGCTTCTTTAAACACTAAACCTATTTTGGTTTGATGCTTTCCAATTCATGACTTGCTGTTTGCACAAACTATAATGTTATTGTTGCCTCAATATTCTTTTAATAGTAAAAAGTAGAGTATCCTAAGAAATATTGTCTCAATAAAAATAATAATTCCCCCTTTACTTTTTCCTCACAGAAGAAAATGTACTAGAAGAAGCAGGTAGACTAGTGAGATACAGAAGAAGAAGCAGCCTCAGCTGATTACCTTTCATGTTGTAGAATCACCTCTCAGACAAGGTGGTTCCTTGTTTCCTGTCCTCCTTTTCTGGGAAAATCTTTGGACCCCAAAGCATCGACAATGCTAACACTCTACCCACCTTTTCATAAGTAGCCCGATGAGTTTCCATTACTGGAGATTAGAAGAGCATCAAGTAAAACAAAGAACACTGAGTTCCAAGTCCCCAGTCTGTTATAAAGTTTCTGTACTCACTAAGCTCCTAATAAAAATGCAAAAACAAAAACAAAGTCTGTGAAATAAATATTGTTTCACAAGTATTTTAACAAATGTTACCAAGTATTTTGTAATGATAAATAACATCGACTAATAAATATATATTTTATTATACTCATATTCATAAGACATGGGAAGGTCTATGTTTATAAATCTATCATTTTCACTGTGAGAAAAGAATGTTTAATTCATGAAAAGAAATTTGGTCTTCATGATAATTACAATGAACGTGATTTCTTGAATTAGATTTTTTCCTGTCAAACCATGACAGTACAGTCTCTGTCTATAGCAATTCTTCATTATAAATGTTTCAGTGATAACTGTGAGATTAACAGTTGTTGAAAGTAAAAAAATATATTTCAGAATATTAGGGGGTATGTATATTTTGTTCATACTTGTTTTTGTGCAGTTTGAGTAAAAGTTATATAATTTGTGCCCTTCACCTAGACAGCATGCATTGTACCCAACAGGGATAAATTTATGAATTTACAGTTTTATTTTCATTGATATTTACTTCCCTATGTACATGTTGATTGATTAGTTCCATTTTGGTATTGAGTATATGTATTTGTCTACACTCATGATGTTTCACTTAGAAGAATGGTTTCCAGCTCCATCCAGGTTTCTAGTTCCAGCCAAATGATATAGACTCACCATTTGTTTTTATGGCTGAGTAGTACAAACCTCCTGCTGGGTTTATTAGAAACAGAAAAGAAAGGATTCAAATAAACTCAATTAAAAATGAAAAAGAAATCATAACAAATATCATGGAAACACAAAATCTCATCTCACAATACTATAAAAATCTCTATGCCTATAAAAATCTCTATGCTCATAAGGAAAGGAAATTGTGAAGGAAATTGACTAATTCTTAGAACCTCCAGAGACTCAGTCAGGAAGAAACAGAACTCTGGAACAGATCCATTATCAAATACCAAAATAAAAGCAGCAATAAAAAATATTCTAACTAACAAAAAACCCAGACAAGCTGTTTTCACACCCAAATTTTACCAAACATACTGCAGATATTATTTCATAACAGTGAGAAGGAATGAATCCTCCTCATCTCTTTCTCTGAAGCCAATATTACCTTGATTTCAAAGGCAGGAAAATGCACAACTAAAAAATAAACCACAGACCAATGTCTCTTATGAATATAGTTGCCAAAATTCTCAATAAAATTTTAGCAAATTTTCAAGCAACACTATAAATTCAGCAGCACATTAAAACCATAATTCACCATGACCATACAGGTTTCATTCCATACATGCAAGGATGGTTTGACATACACAAATTGATAAATGTACTTTATGACACAGATAAAAAAGCAAACATCATGTGATCCTTTCAACTGATGCACAAAAAGCATTTGATAAAATTCAGAACGTTTTCATAAGACCACTCAACAAAATCAGTATAGAACATACATTCCTCAAAATTATAATGGGTAAAATTGAAATCATTTCCATTTAAGAATATTATGCTCTACCAACTGAGCCAGTGAGGCAACTAGCATTTTCATTTAGAACAAGAACCAGGCAAGGTTACCTACTTTTGATACTTTTATTCAACATAGTGCTAGAAGCTCTCAACAGAATAATCAGACAAGAGAAGAAAATCAAGGGAATCCAAGTGGGCAGAGAAGGAATCAAACTATCATTCTTTGCTGCCATTATGATATTGCATATAGAATAATGAAAAGATTCAAAGAGGAGGACTCTTAGAATTAATAAATAAATTTAGCAAAGTCTCAGTTTATAAAATCAATGCACACAAATCAGTAACTTTTATATACACACCAAGAGTCAAGCTCAGGTGTTGTTGTGGAAGCACATATACTAAAATTGGAACAATAGAAAGAAGATTGGCATGGCCCCTGTGCAAGGATGACATGCAAATTTGTGTTGTGTTCCATATTTTCCCCTTTGTTTCCACTGCTATTCAACATAGTAATGGAAGTCTTAGCCATCCCAATGAGGGAAGAGAAGGCAATAAAAGGTATCAAATTGGGTCAGAGGAGATCAAATTCTCACTCTTCACTCATGATATGCTTCTGTACCTGGAAAATCCCAGAGACTCAACTACGAAACTTTTAGAAGTGATTGAGGAATACAACAGCATCTCAGGATACAAAATCAATACTTACAAATCAGTAGCTTTTATATATGTCAACAATAGTCAAGCTGAAAATATAGTCAAGGACTCTTTTCCTTTTACAGTACTACCAAAGAAGATGAAATATCTGGAAATTTAGCTAATGAAGGACATGAAAGATCGCTATAAAGAAAATTATGAAAATCTGAGAAAATAAATAGCTGAAGGTGTTAACAAATGGAAGAACATACCATGTTCGTGGCTGGGAAGAATCAACATTGTTAAAATGTCCATACTACCCAGAGCAATCTATAGATTCAAGGCATTCCCTATTAAAGCACCATTGTCATACTATAGAGAGCTTGAAAAAATAGTGCTTTGTTTTATATGGAATCAGAAAAATCTCAAATAGCCAATACATTACTCAGAAATAAAAATAAACCAAGAGGTATCATGTTATCATAATTCAGGCTATACTATAAATCTATAGTGATCAAAACAGCATGGTACTGGAACCAAAATTAAAAGGTAGATTTATGGAACAGAATAGAGACCCAAGAGATGAACCTAGCTAATTGCCATCCTTTGATCTTCGGTAAGCCTATCAAAAACATTCAGTGGGGGAAAGACTCCCTATTTAACAAATGGTTCTGGTGAACTGGTTGGCAACTTGTAGAAGACTGAAACTGGACCCCCTCCTTTCACCATTAACAAAAATTGATTCCCAATGGATAAAAGATTTAACCTGAAGGCATGAAACTATAAAAATACTAGAAGAAAGTGCAGAGGAAAACACTTGAATAAATTGGCCTGGGAGAAGATTTTATGAGGAGGACCCCCTGGGCAATTGAAGCAACACCAAGAATATATTACTGGGATCTGATCAAACTAAAAAGCTTTTACACAGCCAAGAGCACAGTAAATAAAGCATACAGATGACATTCAGAATGGGAGAATATTTTTTTCAGGTTATGCTTCCAACAAAGGTCTGATAACTAGAATCCACAAAGAACTCAAATTAATCAATAAGAAAAGAACAAATAACCCCATGTCTATGTGGACAAGAGACTTGAACAGAAATTTCTTTGAAGAAGACAGGTGCATGGAATATGAAAAAATGCTCATCATCTTTAATCATCAGAGAAATGCAAATTAAAACCACTTTGAGATATAATCTAACTCCAGTAAGTGTAGCCCACATCCGATGTTGGCATAGATGTGGAGAGAAGGGAACACTAGTTCTACACTGTTGGTGGGAATTCAAACTAATACAACGTTTTTGGAAAAAGTTTAAAGAATACTCAAGGAACTAAAAGTAGACCTACCGTTCAATCCTGCAATTCCTCTACTAGGTATATACCCAGATTATCAAAAATCATTTTACAACAAAGGCATCTGCACCAGAGTGTTTATTGTAGTCCAATTCATAATTGACAAGACATGGAAACAGCCCAAGTGCCTATAATCCCATAAATGGATTAACAAATTGGGGTAAATGTACACCATGGAATACTATGCAGCCATAAAAAGATGGAGACTTCACACCTTTCATGTTTACCTGAATGGAGCTGGAACATATTCTTCTTAGTAGAGTATCTCCAGAATAGAAAAAATATAAATCCAATGTACTCAATACTACTAAGAAATCAATATATAATCACCTACATATTCATACAAATGGTAAAATACAACTATAGTTCATAAAGTAGAAGGGAAGAGGAGAGAGAAGAAAGCAGAGGGGGGAGGTATGAGGAGAGAGGGCATTTGGGAGGACCTCACCTAATATGCATGATGCAATGGTACATATCAAAACTAATAAGAAAAGAGTATAATTGTGATGGATGTGTTAATCAGTGCAATGGAAGCATTTCACATTGTATATCAAATCAGTTCACTGAACCCCATAAATGCATCAATGTACACAATTATGATTTAATAAAAAACAATTTTAAAAAATAGAGTCAAGCTGAGAATCAAATCAAAGATGCATACCTTTCAAAGTTTGCAAAAAAGAAAATCATATACCCAGGATATACTTAAAAAAGGAGGTGAAAGACCTGCATGGGGAAAATTAGGAAACACTGAGAAAAGGAATTGCCCAGGTTATGAAAAGACAGATAAATATACCATGCTTATGTAACAGCAGAATCAACATTGTTAAAATGTCTATGCTACCAAAGTGATTAACAGATTCAATACAATCTCCATAAAAATATCAATGTCATTTTTGGCAAATCTAGAAAAAAATAGTTCTATGCTTTATATGGAATCAGAAAAGAGCCCAAATAGCCAATGCTGCCTTACTTAATAAGAACAAAGTGGGGGATATCACTTTAGTCAACCGCAAGCTATGCCACAAGGCTGTGGCAACCAAACATCCTCGTAATGGCAGAAAAACAGAGCCATAGATCTATGCAACAGAAAACAAAGATATGAAATCATCCTCATATTCTCATCTTATTTTTGGAAAAAACAGATAAAAATATATCCTGGGGAAAAGGACCCTTGTTCAATAAGTGGTTCTGGGAAAACTGGATAGCCACATATAAAAAACTCGAATGGGAGGGCGGTGCCTGTGGCTCAAAGGAGTAGGGCACCAGCCCTATGTGCCAGATGTGGGGGGTTCAAACCCAGCCCCGGCCAAAAATAGCAAAAACAAAAACAAAAACAAAAATTAACTCAAAATGAATAAAAGACTTAAACCTAAGGCAGGAAACTATAAGAATGCTATGCTAGAAGAAAATGTTGGAAAAACTCTTATATATATTGGCCCATGCAAACAATTCATGAAGACCCAAACACAATCACAGCAGCAATAAATATAAATAAATGGGGCATAATCAAATTAAAAACATTCTGCACAAACATGGACACAACCAAAAGAGCGAATTGACAACTCACAAGAAGGGGGAAATATTTGCACATTATACGTCTCATAAATAACTGATAACAAGAATCAACAAAGAACTCCAGCAAGTCAACAAGAACCAAACAAACCATTCCACTAAAAAGTGGCAAAAGACATGAAAAGAAATTTTTTCAAATGAAGATATACTAATGGTCAGCACACTCATGAAGAAAATGTTGAACATCTCGAATTGTTAGGTAAATGCAAATCAAATCAAAACCACAATGAGATACACTTAACTCCAATGAGCATGGCTCATATTAAAAATTCCCCAAATAACAGATGCTGGCCTGTATGCAGAGAGAAAGGAACTCTTATGCACTGTTGGTGGGACTGCAAAGTAGTGCAACCTCTATGGAAAGCTGTATGGAGATATCTCAATGAACTTAACTTAGAACTACCATTTGATCCAGCAATCCCACTGCTGGGTATATACCTTAAGGGAAAAAGATCATTTTATAAAAAGCATACTTACAGCACAATTCCCAATTGCAAAGATGTGAAAACAACTCAAGTCCCCACCAATATATGAATGGATTAAATATAACACATTTTCAACAAGCTAATCTAAATGATTAAATTAGAATTTGCCTTAATATGTGGAGCAAAAATTGGTTGGAAGTGGGTCTTCTTTTCATTTTATATTATATAATAAAATATTAGCTCAGATTTTAAGTTTTCATGGTACAGCATATTAAATGTAGTGATTAACCTTAATATAATAACACCTTCTTAAAGAATAAAAGCTATCTGACTAAATTTTGAGTATAAATTAGATATATTTAGAGTAAAAATACAATATAAATTTCATTTTAAGATGCATTGTAAACATGCATATAAGCAATTTCCATCAATAACTGTGGTAGTAAGGTAAGTATGGAAATCCCCAAAGGGGATAAAAGATTTAAGGATGTTTTAAGGTTATAGGAAAAGTTATTCATCTTCTACACCAATTTTCACAAAGCTCAAAGCTCAGTTTAATCCTATTTCAATAGTAAAGAAGAAATTGAGGGGGAATTTACTTCTTCCTTGCCAGAAAAAGTATTTCTCCAACAGTCTAATTCTACCAGTGTGTCTATGTGTCTTTGGCATGCAATTAAATGCTAATATACTATGTTGATAGAGCAAATACTTGATAAAAGTTTATCCAATAAGATAATTTGTATATCATTCAAAATATAGATTGTGTGAAATGTGGGCATGCTATTTGGAAAGATCTTTTCTAGAATCTAAACATATTTGCTTTGGCACCTCAGTTCTGCATTATAAACTATACAAATAACACATCGTAAGGCCACACATATAGTGCCCGAGAATCATGTGACATGACTTAGCCAGTATACTAGAAAGGATACAATTTCCTTGGGCAAGATATCAGGAGAAATAAGTGTGAATTCAGAATCTCCAGTACCTAACAAAGTTTCTAGAATATAGTGGCTATTCATTAAAATTTTTTAAATGATAACAAAAAGCTTTTAAGAGGAGGGAAAAGCTTTTAAGAAAATCCGGGTGATTATTTTGTTTATTTCTTTGTACTGAAATGGAAAATAAGACATCAAAATGGAAAAGAGAAAAATGATAAAATCCATCTTAAATGATTTACAGGAACCAGTTCCTGGATAGACTAATAGACTAATAGACTATTTACAGGAACCAGTTCCTGGATAGACTAATAGACTTCGTCTATTTATTTATTTCTAGCCATATACATTAAGCAATATTTATCTAGAAGCTATTGAGATAATCAAATGCTTCTTATAATTCTTTACTAGTCAGTGCGATTTATATTCATCCTAATTTTATTTACAAAATTTAAATGCTATGCTATCTAAACAGACTGCCTCAATATTTGTGAACTATGTGATATTATGTCGCTTGTAATAAAGAATATGACTTTTTTGATGATTTAATATAGACAGCATTTTCCAAGCAAAATGGGGACAATGGATTAACTGACTGCAAGCTGCCATCACTATCCCCATCACTCACAAATGCATGTGTTCGGGGTCTACGTGGACATGATGTTTCGTTTGGCACTTCTTCAAACACCTTAATCAGTGAATAAATCAGCAGCCAGAAGACAACTATCTTCCTGGAAACAATCAAACATTGAGACAATATTAAAATATACACTTATGCAAGAAAAATGTTTGCCTTAAAAATTCAGGACATGATGGGAATGCAATGTAAATATTCAATATTAAATTCTATATGAAATTAAACATGATACTTAGTAGAGAGTCGTTACTCTTCTAAAGTTTTTGTATATTTTCTAGAAATATATTAGGGCAAGAAGACAACTTTTTTCAAAATATTTCATTCATTGAACTCTTATTTAAATAGAGCTTTGAATTTAGCATAAAAGTTCAATGCAAATGATTCCAGTAACATTTTGTTTATCAAAGTTCTTATATTTATTTCTATTTTTCCATAGACACATCCCTCTTTGCCATCTCCATTTTCTATTTCACTGTATCAAACAGCAAATCTCAAAATGCAACAGGAAAAAGTATGGTTTTGTCATTGGCACTAAATACCAGTCCCAATTTTGTTTTCCCGAATCTTAAGGGAGAAAAGGTAACTGACTGTACAGGAATTTTTCTCCTTAATATCCAGTATTTTGCCTGGTTAGCCATATATCAGTCCTAGACTTAATCAGATCTCTTAAAAAAGATTATCCTTATTTTCTTACCCAGTTCCATCACCTTTCATATCTCACAGGTTCATTGTAAACTAAAGATTATATAATTGAGAAAGAAGCCATATCAGTTATGTTTATTATTGACCTAATTTCCATTTTATAAATATCAATTATTCAAAATCATGAAATCTTTTCTAAAAAGATGTCCAACTGACAGAGTTCCATTAAGGTAATCAAATGCAATCACATTCAACAACAATAAGACTTTCTTTTCTTTGTGACTTTTTAATTATTCACCAGCCACAAATTTAAAAGCTACAAATAGCAAACATAATGCAAACAGAATGACTTTCGTTTCACAATTATTTACAAGAGGATTCACAACAGTGTTACGTTTTGTTATGATTATACTGCTTGTGGTAAAGTGTAGAGGATCCAAGAGCCACAGACCTCTGAGCAAGATGATTTGCAGCGGGGGGTGGGGTGGGGTGGGGGGGCTGCCCTTGGCCAATTCCTCCGCAGGTGCTCCTTGACAAGAGAGAACCCAAGCCCATGGCGAGCCTTGGCCACGCAGTCATTGTCTAATACTCCCCTCACCTGTCTTGTGCTGTCTCAATAAAAGGCTACTGAGGAGGTTGCTCGGGGCTACAGTGCAATCAAGGTTAGCCTGCCTCCTTACAAGCTTGTACTTCTAATCCGCGTTTCGCCTGGTTCCTTTCTGCTGTCATCGAGACCAGGGCCATAGAGGATCCAACAGTAAAGTTTCCTTCTTAACTGGAAAATTTTTTCTCCCCTTTCTTCCTTGCCAGAAAATTGTTGCTTGCCATCTTTCTTAGCTGTAATTCTGTCTGGGGAGACAAAACAGAAGTGACATAGTTTTCTTTCTAATGCAGAGAGAGCTAAGAGAGGAACTTCCATTTCCCTTCTACTTTTCCCTTTGAGTGTTCATTCAGTAACATAATGGTCAAAGTTGCTGTACCATCTTGTTACCATTTGAGAAGCCATCGAAACCCTGAACTATGTATGGAAAAATTTTACAAATTATAACCTAAATGTGTTCATAAGCTGATGAGTTTTTAAATAAAACATCCAGATAATTAAAGTCAATGTTAAATTTTGTCTTTGTCCTCCGAGAATTAGTGATGTGTAAACTCTGTATAAGTTCTTTTCATGAATTTAAGCAAGTAATAATATTTTGAACCAACTCCTAACATTAATGTGAAGAATCCATTTCAACTATTATTAACGTCATGCCTTTCACATCTACTGTTTCCTTACTTTATAAATATAATGAGTATGTACTTATATATATATATAAGTATATATAAAAATCTATATATAGTACTATATATGCTACGTATATAAGCATAGCAATCTAACTTACAAACTAACACTTTCTCCCAAAGAGTGTGTTATCATTAATGTGGCTTTTGATGATAACAGCATAGTATCTTATGATAAGAAATAAAGAGAGAGTTAGCTCAGTGTAAACTTTAATCTTAATTTCATCAATTCCATATCATTTACCATTAGTTTGATATCACATTCTGAAATATTCCCTTGCTTTCTGTGTATTTCTGAGTATATTCTAATAAATAATTAGTTAACTTTCAGGAATAGAGAAATTAACCATTCTCTGTAACCACAGCTCATGCTTTTTAAAAGCTCAGGATCTAAAACTTCAAAAATATTGAAACATGTTAAGATACAATTTTAATAAGTTAATTGACCAACATTAAAAGATTGCATAACTGTCAACATCTTTAAATTAAAATAATGAATAATACAACTATTTATGTTTATAACAGATATTTCCAAATATTTCCTATTATTGAAGAATACTTTGAAAAAAGAAATTTAACATGAAGTTTATTGTTATTATTATTATGGAAAATGGTTACAGTGTGAACAGTGAACATGTTCCTTTTCTTTTTCTATTTTTCTTCTGATCATTTTCAAATTACAGGAAAAGTTGCCATCACCACTCAGGGTGATCAGTTTAGATATACAAAGATACATCAGATGGGTTTTAAAAGGAAACTCATTTCACTGTGTTGAGAGATCGGTCTGATGTTCCCTGCTAAGACATTTGGACAGATGATTATAGCTGTTCAGTCAATGCACAAGTCACATCACTGCCAAGACTTCCTCCCTCCAGTCATGGATTAGTGACCTTTGGGCAGCTGCCTATGCAGGAATGAAGAGATGCCGTGTCTCCATCTCAAATCCTCTATAGAAATTTTAATTGCCTGCAATGATACCTACTGGTGACAGTAGAGAAAGCTGACAGCCACAGGCCCTGTTGTTGCAGCCAAAAAGCCACTCTTACAGAGATCTTAGATGAGTATATTAAGTACTTTCCCTACTGAGCTGGAGAAGTTACTTTAGTTCTCTTGGCATAAGCACTGGCCTGAGAATAGTAAATCAGCTCTTAAAAGTATCTGCTTGTCATCTGAATTGTAAATGTACAGTGAGCTAATACTAATCCTCTTTTAGAAATAGAACCGACCTTCTAGTGCTGGAGCGCCATTAAGAAACATTTTTTCTCATTCTACTAAGTTTTCTTTTCCTTCGTTTGACCCCATTTGCCCTTCTATCTACAGTAAGCAGAAATCTTAGACCTACCTTAAATATAAAAGAGGAACAAAGGAGAGGAATACCATAGGTTAGTGTTCTGGGTTTAATCTGGTAAGATGCTGCCAGAAATAAATTTTCAATCGTTTATAGAGAAGATCAGAAAAAGAAATGTCCATTTCAGAAAACTCAGAGAAAAAAGGAACCTTGAGTTAAGAACTCAACAAAGTTCTACTGCTTTTAAAGAAATATATGTTGCCAGACTCTCTCTCAAATTATCTAAAGTTGTTCATGAGTGAGGTTCTGTTTTAGATGGTTTAGGGAACATAAGTTCATAATTTTTAATATACTCTTGTCCAACAATAGGAATAAACTCTTCCACTAGCTTATAATGAGTTAGTCCTGCTTTAGACCGGACATAAAAATGTGTTTACACACTTTCTTTATCTAATGACACATAAGCTATTCCTCTCAACATAATCACAAACATCAACAAAAAAACCCTTAAGACTCTGCTTTTAACATAGACAGATAATTGACAGAGACACAAAACTTCAAGTTTTCCAGCAAAGAAAGCATGCAATTAAAAAAGAACTAAAATTTTTCTTACTTGAAATATTTGGCAGAAAGGGCTGTACTTTATTACTTACATATGCCCAGTTCCTCAAACATAAGACAGCATCATAGTACAAGGTTAATAATTCACTACTAAACACAAAATGAAGAATAAATGACATTTAATTTCAGCAGCACATTCTTGCCACTTCTAAACTTAATTGGAAAGTAACATTGGCAAGATCAAACTTGGATGCTACAGTGATATCTACACAAATAAAATAGTTTATCTATCCTTACAAGGAGGTCCTTATAAGCGAATTTAATTGCTAGTTTTATCTAATTAGAAAACCTCTAAATAACCCAAAGATTATTAAGTTTCCCTCATTCATCACATTTTAATATTATCAAAGTGTTATAAATTACATTGCTTAAGCATTTTACTAACATAGTTCTATTTAGGATAAGTAATATTTTCTCATTAAAAACTTCCTTGTAATTTTTCCCCAAAACTGTGAATCTGATTATTCATATATAGATCTTGTTATCTGGTTTAATTTAAAATTAATATGCTCATAATACTTTCTCTCCAGAGAAAAAGCAGAGAAAGTCACTTTCTACATTGATGTAGGTTCGTAACGGATAAATCAAAATCCTTAAAGCACATGATTACATATAGTAACACCCTAAGCAGCTTTTTTACTGGGTTTTAGTCTTTTGTTTCTAAACCCAGTTCCACAAAGGTTTTTGTTATTGCTCATTTTAGACATCATTTGCCAAGCTCAAGTTCCCTCAGGAATACTTTTACCTACAGATGCTGAAAATAGCAAATAATATGATTAGGACAGTAATAAGAAATCATGGCGAAGGGCAGAAAGGGCTGGTTGCATTGTTTTTGGAAGCATCAATACTCTGCCATATTCAAGATGCCATTTATATGCTCCAGGCTATTCATGATGGAAAAATAAACAAACAAGAAATGTCTATAAATCATAACAAGAAGTGTTTAAACACTATATGATTTAAAATTCTGATCTGGTGAACTGCTTAATTACTCTAACATAACTCTCTAAAGTTATTTCTTACTATATTGACTTATTATGATCCTAAAAGAGAAATTAAAATTCAAGCAATGCTATGGTTTGAAAGTTCCCTCCAAAACTTGTGTTGAAATATAATTACTGTTGTAACCATATTAAGAGATGGAGTCTTTAAGAGATGATGAAATCCCAAGGGCTCCAACCTTGTCTATGGAATAATACCATTTTCAGAGGACTGGGCTGGTTATTGTAAAAGTAGTTTCCCCATAAAAGAAAAAATTTGGCCCTCATTTTATCTCTCTGCCATGTGTAATTACTTGCCTTTCGACAACATTCCACCTAAAAAGAAGGCTATCACCAGATGCCAGCATCATGTTCTTGGACTTCTCAACCTCAAAAACTGTGAGCCAAGTAAATTTATGTTCTTTATAATCATCCAATCTGCGGTATTCTGTTACAGAAGGAGAAAACAGACTAAGACATACAATAAACTAAATAAAATACAATGGAATGATATATGTGGACAATTCAAGCGCTTATTAGAATCATGGCCACAGCTTGGGTCTCATCTATCCTGTTTGCTCAGTATTATAATTAACAATAAATCAAAATTAAAAGGTAATGTGGGAAAGGTATTAAATTTTTAGTTGTCAATTTATTTTTCATTTCATAATAACATAAAAGTCTATAATTTATCTAAGCATGCACAGTATTTTTCTTAAAGGTGGAATTGTCTGTGGATGTTTAGTTTGAAAGTTCTTGTCAGAAAGAGCCAGACTGAATCTAGGGTCCTATCATTTACTTTGTTTAGTTGCTAAATCTTCTACATTACTTACTCATTTATGGATAGAGATAACAGTGTTCCATAGCAGTTACTCATTAAAATACTTTTGTGCATATTCATGTAATATTTTATTTTAATAAATGTATTAAAATGAATTTTCATAATAATAAAGCTATGATTATTTCATATAAAGACCTGACCTATAGTTTGTATTTGAGAAAGAAAATCAGTACTAACGCTGAAGTACGAATGTTGAATTGATCATTATGGAAAACTTACGGTTGGCAACATTGAAAAGAAAAGAAAAATCATGGTGTTGCAGTTACAGAAACTAAGACATTCATCCTTTAACCTATCCACAATACCATAAAGAAAATTACAATGCAAATAATTATTTGCTATATTATATCTTCACAATAGACTGCTAAGGAGATGTGTCACATTATTTTTGGGAATAGTTTTCCAAAAAGTGTCTCTATTTACCATTATTTTTTCTGCTGGAGTTAGGGGAGAATGAGTTTTAATAGCAAATTAATACTGTGAAAATAAAATTAACATAATGAATAGCACTATGTTTTCTGCTCAAAATTTTATCATTAATATTATCAATTGAAAGATTTGAGTGAGTCTTGTATTAAACAAATTTATCATAACCTGTGAGTGGTATACCTACAGAACAATAATAAAAAGAAGAACTCCTTGACAGACATGGAAAAGAGCAGAAATTAAAAATTAGGCACAGTGGAAACAAATCTTCTCTAGAAAGAACTCATATTTTAGAAAACTAAATTTATTTTAGAGAAATATATAGCTTACTTGATAGAGTTTCAACTTTCATGGGTCCATTACAATGATTACTAGCCCAAATGGATAAAAATAAGAGTAATAATTATCAATGACCAAATTGAATGAAAATTTTAAGTACTCAAATTATGAAGAACTAAAGATTATTAAAAAAGGTAATTTTTTTTTTTTTTTTTTGTGACAGAGTCTCCCTTTGTCACCCTTGGGAGAGTGCTGTGGCATCACAGCTCACAGCAACCTCAAAATCTTGGGTTTAAGTGATTCTCTTGCCTCTGCCTCCCAAGTACCTGGGACTACAGGCACCCACCACAATGCCTGTCCATTTTTTGGTTGTAGTTGTTATTGTTGTTTGGCAGGCGCAAGTCTGGATTCAACCCCAACATCTCCAGTGTACATGGCTGGCACCCTAGCCACTGAGCTATAGGCACCAGAGCATTTATTTTTTTTAACACATCAGCCTGTGTATCATAAATCCAAATTTTAAAAGGCTCTGTAAGTTGGCAGGTACAGCCATAAGGAGTACTCTGTGTATAGTACTCCTTATGTTTTTACAGGGTATATATACCCTTTCATTTGTTTAATAAGAGAAATATTACACATTTTAAGATTATGCTTATCTTTCAATATGAAAAACGATTAAAGAAGAAATATATCAGGGAAGAACCCCAAACCAAAAAGGTAACAAAGAGTAATAAGCGGGTAGGTTTGCTATATCTCAGTAGTGCTGAAACTCAAAGGATCCTGCAAAACAATTTATTAGTTGCAACACAGCAAACAGCAGGAGAGGCTTGGCATGATAATGCAGGTTTTCCTGAGTCAAAGTCCCATGGGAAGTCGAGATGAGCCCTCATGGAGGCTATACATAACACTGTTAGTGCTATAGCACAGGAGCTCAGTTCAAGGGCTCAGCAGTTGACGTAGCAAGCTGCAAATAAACTAGTGTGCCCTTGTTTGGAAGCAGGGAGCTGCATAGTAGTCACATGTAATTTCCTTGGCCTACTTAAGTGTTGATGTGACTAGCTACTGAAACTGTTCATTATCAGGACATATTAGACCTTGCTGTTTAATGTATTCAGAAAGGACTTATAAAGACATTCAGGAATGATGCTATGATTGTCCATATAACAAAATCATACAGTGTTAAATCAAATTAATATAAAGATATGAGATTGTCTAACATACCCGCAGCAGAGTTTTAGAAAATGGTCCTTGTAAGAGTTAGTAACCATATGAAATTGATAGTGAATAGTTTTAACTTCTCTTCACCTATTAGGGTAGCAGGCTATTATTAGTTTATTTTGCTCTATTTGAACTTTAGGAGAATGATCTAAATGTTTTGATATAACTTAATTTGCAGACAACATTATAAACTTTAAAGATTATTTAATTAAAATTTACCATTTAAAATGTCATGCATGCCAACATAAGACAAACTGAGAACCAAATCAAGGATGCAGTAGCAACAAAGAAAACAAAATACCTAGGAATATACTTAACAAAGGAGGTAAAAGACCTCCACAGGGAGAATGAAGGAACACTAAGGAAAGAGAATGTAAACAGATGAAAAAATGCACCATGTACCTGGATTGGCAGAATCAACATTGTTTATGCAATTTCCATTAAATGATCAAAGCAATTTTTTGAAGATCTAGAAAAAATAGTTCTACATTTTTGGTGAAGCCAGAAAGGACATGAATAGCCAAGGCAACTTAAGCTAATAAGAACAAAGTGGGAGGCATCACCTTACCAGACTTTAAGCTATACTACAAGGCTATGGTAAATAAAACAGCATGGTACTGACACTAAAAGAGAGACATGGACCTATGAATAAAAAATGAGAATCCAGAGATGAAGTCATCGTCATAGTTTCATCTGAGTTTTAACAAGACAGATACAAACATACACAGAGGAAAAGCATCCCTGCTAAATAAATGGTACTTGGAAAACTGTATAGCCATATGTAGAAGTGTGAAACAGAATCTGTATCTCTCACCACTCACAAAAATTAACTCATGGTGGATAATGGACTTAAACTTAAGAGAGGAAACTATAGGAATCCTAGAAGAAAATGTTGTAAAACTCTTATATATAATAGCCTAGGCAAAGAATTCATGAAGAACCTGAAACACAATCATAGCAACAACAAACATTAATAAATGGGACCTGACCAAATTAAAAAGCTTCTGCACAGCCAAGGGACAATCAAAAGACCAAATGGACAGTCCATACAATGAGAGAAAATAGTTGCATGCTATACATTTCATAAAGGACTGATAACTAGAATCTGCAACAAACTCAAGAAAATTGCAAGAAACAACCAAACAATCCCTTAAAAAGCGGGCAAAAGACATAAACAAAGTTTCAATTGAAGTTATACTAATGGCCAAAACTCTCATTAAAAAAATGTTCAACATCTTTAATGATTAGGCAAATGCAAATCAAAACCACAATGAGGTATCACATAACTCCAATGAGAATGGCTCATATAAAAAGTCCCACAACAACAGATGCTGACATGGATGCGTAGAGAACGGAACTCTTATGCACTGCTGGTGGGACTGCAAACCAGTATAATCCCTATGGAAAATCGTATGGAGATATTTTAAAGAACTTAAAGTAGACCACCATTTGATCCAGCAATCCCATGGCTGGGTATATACCAAAAGGTAAAAATTACATTTTATAAAAAGGGCACCTCCACTTGAATGTTTATAGCAGCACAATTCACAATCACAAAGATGTGGCAATCACAAAAACCCAAAGGCCCACCAAGACATGAGTGGATTGATAAAACATAGAACGTGCATAATACGAAGTACTATGTAGTATCTTTTTTTGAGAACATGGATGGAACTGGAGGCTATTCTTTTAAGTGAAGCATCACGGGAATTGAGAAACAGACACATGTACTCAATATCAGTTTGGAACTGATCAATCAGCACGTAAGTGCACATATGGAAGTAAATATCAAAGAAAATCAAACTTGGGGGAAGGAGAGGAGGAGATGGTAAATTCACATCTATTGCATAGGGTGCACACTTATAACTTTGACTTAATTTAGGCAAAACTAAAGTACATAGACTAAACACATGTACCTCCTAATATTTTGAAATAAAAATATATTTGCATAAAATACACAAATTGTTTAAAAGAGCATAAATTCAGGTAAGTTTAGCTGTCATCCAATTGTTTCCCACATGCATGGCAGATAAGTAAATTAAAGTTTTTATTCTTTAGCAAAGTGTTATAAATTTCAGACTAGGAAAAGGTCCAATATTTTTTAAGTACTAATATCCTATAAAATAAAATGTAAAAAAATGGTCTTTGCAAACTTTTACGTACATAAAAACAAACATAAGTTTGGAGCTGTATCATGGAAGCTTCCTTGAACAGACTGACGAGGGACACATATGTTTATACTCATTTGGGACAAAGTACAAATGACAAAATTAATATGAATGGACTATTAAAAGACCACAGAGAAGACCACTTACAACACAGTCAGTGGTTGTGATGGCAGGCTGCACTGGATCATCTTAATACATACATATGTTTTTATATCAGCTCCTTGTAAGAGAAAGCATTAAATGAATGAACAATGGAGAGAAAGACATTTCAAAGTGAAGGTAGTATACAATCTGAGTAAGAGCAATGTACTTTAGAGTCATAAAGTTAGAAATTTTGGCTAGGATGCTAAGCAGAGTACACATCATAAAAGGCCTAGAAGGTCATTATGATCTGGTTTAAAGACTTTGTCTCATGGAGGACTACTCCCCCCCAACACACACACAAACTTACATGTAGGGGAGTGACATACCATAGTTCATTATTTTGAAATGAGCCTTTTTTTCATTTGAAGATAAAAGTAATTTAAAGGTCACCTTAAATTAGTCAATTTAAGAAGGAAATAGAGGTGGTATGATTCTAACTTGGGTGGTAACAATCAGCTGAAAAAATATTTAAAAATACTTGGGAGATAGTCAAGATATCCTACACATATCATAATGTTCTTGGTGGTCAATTGTGTTTGGTGAGGAATTCACAGGAGTTAAGGATGATTCCCAACTTTAATATAAGGCAATCAAACACATTATCAACAAGATTGGAGATTTAGTGGAGACATTATGGTACATTGAATTAATGTCCCAGTTGTTCTCTTTTACTCTCTATAACAGGATTATACATTCCTATGCAATGTCAAGTTATTGCCCCAAAGAAGAAAGATAAGATCAATTTTATTGATTAGGGGAATATCCAAATGCCAAGTTTTGGTCAAGGAAATATAAGTAGACATGATATTTACCATGACCCTATGCAGGCAAGAGTCTTAGATGTGATTGTATGACATGACTTGGGCTTCCGCATTCCTACCCTTTGCCATGAGAACATCATATCTCAGACAATACCTGTCCTTTAGCCTGTATTCCAGAGTTAGATTTATGGATCCCAGACAAGCTTAGCAGAGACACAATTGACTTACAACTCTCATGCAGTGTAAGCAAGAAGTGTTTTGATGTAATCTAATCTGAAAATGAGATTTTTTTTATAGCAAACTATAATGTTTAATATTTAATTTTAGTTATTCACTGAGGAAGCTATGAATAAATAACTAACAGAAAATGTTTAGGTATAGAAGGTATAGTAATAATGAATTAAGATGCAGAAAATGAATATTAAAAATAATGTTTCTCCCAAACATTAATGCTCTAATGCATTAATGCACTAATGCTCCTCATAGCATTAGTGAAGATTACTAGATGAGCTGCTTTTTCTTGGCACTAGAAAAGAAATTATCTCTAGCTCCTCTAACCAAAGATGAGGGTGGTAGAGTATATCTCATAATTTACATTCCCAAAGTAAGAGGCCCTTTTGGCCTAAAGAAAAACAAAAGCAAGTATACATGCAATTGAGATGTTTTATATGAGTAAACCTGTATTTGGTGAGTTGGCATTGTGCAATAATGACTTTCAGAAATTCCACTTTATATCATACTAACCTCTAGATAGAAATAGTAGCACCTGGAGACTTTTTTAACTCTGAAGAGTAATCTAATGGTGCCATCAGAATAGTAGTTAACTCAGTATTGTTCATGACATAAAATGTTAAGGTGCTTAATTTCTAAGATATATCAATTTTCTTTTAACCTCAATTTAGTATAGCATCAGGTGGGTATTTTCCATGTGTGAGTTCATCACAATAACCTGTTACAATGTTTCATTTTTAAGAAAGCTAAGGTCTTATTTTCAGTAATGTGGATTAGTTTTATCTTTTCCCAACCCATTGAACCTTTAATATTAATGCAGTTATAAAGAATGAATTAATTTTGAAATGATAACATTGGCAAAAGTATGAAGTATAGTTCATTTGAATTCTTGTGCAAATTATTTCCTCCTATTGCAATGTTCTAATTAATAGGCAATTTCTAGTTTGTACAAAGCCCATCAATATTATAGAGGTCACAAATATATCTAAACATTTGATGATTATATCCAGATAACTAAGAAATCATAGTATTAAAAGAAATTGAAGGTTTCTTATTTGTTAGGACTTTTAGGAAAGATTGTCTTGCTCTCTGTATTTTCAGTGTTTGGATAGTACATAGAACATAATGAGCATTAAATGAAAGATTGAAAAATGTTTTCTCAGCCTAGGCAGTTCAATAATGTGTGTAAAAGTATATAAGTGCAACTCATAAGAAGTGCTTAAGGGTATGTGGCCAAGATCAGATTTAGCTAGTACTATTAAGGAGATGATTTTGTCAAGAATAAGTTAAATAGCATACACTTGTAAGATATAGACAACTTTTGGGACAGCCAGTAGACATTCCAGGAACATATGGACACGTGTGGTTAACTTATACAGTCTAAGCATTATGTGCAGAAAACCAAGTTATCCTAGAGAGTTGAGGAAGGAATCTTCTCACACAATATGAGTTAAAATCAGCTATCAGTAGTCCAATGTAGGAAGAAAATCATCAACGAAGGTTTAAACTAGTCAGCAAGACTCTAGTTTTGATGTTTAATCTTTGTGTGTTTGAGTATATAGGCAAAATATAATTACATAGAAATGGCCCAAAATTCAGTATGCTGAGCAGGATCAAACAAAAGAATATGATTCTTATACTATAACGTCCTTTCTATAAGAATTACTAAATATGTTTGCCTCTCAGAACAAGATATGTTTCACTAGAAGCTAGCCGTGATGGCAAAGGGATAATTTCTCTGAACATATCTCAAAAACTTACCAGTTGGATTTTATAAGGGAATCGCCTCTGCAATGTATTTCACATATAATTTTGTCTCTAATTCTTTTTAGGAATATATATGTTTTATGTGATTATTAAAATGGAAAAATTTAAAAATGAATTTTATTTTTAAATTGAATTTTAAAATTAATTTTAGACTTAATTTGCCACATCCACTTTATGGAAAAGTAAATGAAAACAACTAATATGCATAATTTGCATAGACATCAATGTAGACCCATTTTACTAACAGACTCCAAACTTTGTTTTCCTTCATTCTGTAGGGGAAAAATAACATGGTTTTGCACAAATGAAAAAGAAGGTGACAGAGAAGTAAAACATCTGGGTTTTGATGAAGAATAAAATATGGAATTCTGCATATTGTTGTATGTTCTGAAAAACTAACTATGACTCTTTAGATAAAAAAGAAGAAAGCTAAATTAATTTACTTTTTAGTATTCATTATATTATATATTTTATTCTCCTTAATGTTCATTGTGATCCTTTTAAAAGAACACTATTACTTTCCATTTTTAAACAATGACTCTGAGGCTCAGAATGCTCAAAAATATTGTGCATGATCACATGTTAACAAGGAAAAGAGCTTTGATGTAACTCTACTCTGCCTTGTTTTATTTATGCAGTAAACATTCATTCATCATCTAAAATAGGCCAGAATTTAAGTACGTTAGTAGAATTTAGGTAAATAATTCAATAGTTGTAAGTTATGTTCAAAATGATTTATAAACCCCCTTTATATATATAGGGCTTGGATAGAGAAAACAAAGAACAAAATTATTTGGAAGCCAGGTCTTGAGTTCAAGACATGAGTGTTTTTTAAGTTATAATCAGAAGTTATCATTTTTCTGGAGATAAGTTTAGGTAGAACTAAATAATTAAAAATTTGATATCGTCTTGAAGTGTTACTAGACTGTGTGTTGTACAGATTTGTAATGGTAGAAACTGACCTTTGGCAGCTTAGGAAAAGGAGTTTAAAGTAGGCAAATGAATAGGTAATGACCAAGGATATTAAGATGGAAACAAAAAAGAAAGGGGAAATAAATACAAAGAAGAGATGAAAGCAGAAGGAAAAAAGAAGAAAAAGTAGAAAGAAGATGAGATATAGAAAAAACAACTGGCAAAGATCTTAGCATCATATACACTATTCTGATTTACTGCTAAGCCAATTGTTTCATACATAGAGATATATTTGGGCAATACATAAAATGTAATATTACGAACACATCATAAAACTTAATATGTACAATTTAATAAGGTTTAACATAAGGACCAAAAATTAAGTCCTCCAAAGCTAATACATTAGGTTTTTAGTAGTCTTTTAATTAAAATTCACATAATGTCTTAACATTTTTATCATGTCATGATTTTTTTCATAAAATATCTAATTTTTCATGTTACCAAAGTAAACAATGGATGTTATTATGGGGACTCAACAGGCTAATTAGAATCGGCTTTATATTTGTAGTGAAGACATTAAAGAGTTATTTCTTCATGTGAGATATATTTTTTCTCATGAAATCAAAATTGTAAAGCCCTCTTCCAGAATAAAGAAAAAAACTATAATTTCCTTTATGAGTAAGGTGGATGAAGATAAGGAAAGCAGACATTTATGGTGAATGAATTCACACATTAATATTTTAGTTTGACTGTAAGAAATTAGTTTTTCTTTTGCTATTTTTGTAGACTTGAATTTTAAAGTATTTATCTTATGGCATAAGCAATTAATTATACATTAATAATTAGTTACAAAATATTGAAAGCATCATAAATTAAAAGGAATTAGAAGAGACATTAAAGTTAAATAATCCAGTGATAATTAAAAATTTTATAGCATAAAAACTGTTCATTCAAATAACTTCTTATGTAAAAATATGATTATAAATAATATGTCATGCTGGGAAAATAATTTAATATGTTTTCAGATACATAGGTCGGAAGAAAATTAAGAGGCCAGAAAACGTATTTGAGTATGTTTCTAGAAATGTTATTAAGCAATGAAGTTGTGAGATGCCATCACAGAATTGACAGAAACCAGGTACTAAATCACTTTTATATAAAAATTAGGGGCTTTTGAAAGATAGAGATGGAGTGGAAAAATACTACACATAAAGATAATTTTAGGATGAGATGAATATCTGGGGAAAAGGTAAGAAAGAAAGAAGAGAAAAGAAAAGAAACCTGCAGCAAAGAAAAGCAGGAAAGTAGAACACAAGGAAAATTCTAAACCTACTTTATTCCTTGTTTGGGTTAGAAAAAAAAAAGGCTAAAGATTTCAGTTAAAGATCAAAGTCTGAATTTAAAATTCTCCCTCAACACTTTTAATTTAGTGTAAGAGGACCCAGGCCTGGCATGGTCCCATGAACCTGAGAAGATCAAACAAAATTCTTCCTGGAAGAACCACATAATCTAGCTTCAAGAGTCACCCCAGATAGAGTTAAACAATGACAAACTCACAATCAAAAATTACAAAACACATAAGAAAAAAAAGCTATGAATAAGAATTAGCTGAAACAACTAGTAAGAGAATCATACCTATAAAGATAAATTGAAGAGGTCCAGTAATAGGAGTTATGTTTACGAAAGACCATAGATTTATACTTGGCTCCTACACTGAGACTAAAAGATCAAATCAATATGGAGTTTAACTATAGTAGTTGAGCTTTAGTTAATTGAAAAAGGCTCCATAATCAATGAATCAATTAAGCTGTAGCCAATTCAGTTGTCTTTACACTGCAGCTTCCATTTTCTATAAGTGCTGTCAGATCATGTAATTAGTTGGAGCTCTCTGAATCTGCTTTGGTTCAAAGGACTACCCAATTTGCAAATTATTTTTGTTTGTTTGTTTTTTCTTTGTTTTGTTTTGCTTTGCTCAAATAAAGTTAAATTTTCAACTTGTCTAAGGATTTTTGTTTAACAAGATAAAAAAGTTGAATTTTAAAAATCGAATAAATTTGACAAATCTCTAGCAGCACAATGTATCAATCAAGAATCTAAAAAGAACATACAAATATGCACTATTATTAATTAAAATACAAATAGAGCTACAAATGCTACAGATATAATTAGATGGGAAAAAACTAAAACAAACTTTTGTGAAGAAATTTTAAATAGGAAAAGTGAGAAGTTTCTAATAAATGTAGCTTTCCAAAACTAATTTTTTAAAAAACCTTAATAGTATGAAACAATAAAAAATTAAATTAATTATTTTAATTCTTTTCAGAAACACACACACAGACAAATTCATACACAAAAGGGCATAGGTAAGTCTTAGTAACTAAATTGAAAGAATCAGTAATTTCCATATAATATAAAATTTAAAAAATATAACTACTCTGATTGAATCTGTTAAAGTGAGGATTTAGAAGCTTACCGTGTATTCCTGTTGTCTACACCCGTTTGGGGTACAGGTAGAACAAAGGTCATGTGATCACATTAGGTTGCCAACAGCACCTCTGTTTCTTCACACAACCATATTAGCAATTCTTCCCGAAAGGTTTATAAGAGCACAGTCTATAAAACACAATTTGGTCCAACTTTTTTATCTGATATGAAAGCATATTGAGAACAAGAGAAGTCAAGTATTTTTCAGTGTTTATAAATGTGTTTATACTTTGATCACAGCAAAGTCTTTTGCATTAACATATCTCAACTTTATTTTAGTATGATACTATTTTTGCTGAAAGAAAACCATCAGAAATAGCATCTTATTTCCAACAGAAAAACGGTATATGATTACAAACTAGAACTACAGATGCATTTACAACACCCAACATAGAGGAAAGTCATCTCTCTCTAATTTTTAGAAAATAAGTTGTGAAATTGTAATCTAAGATACCACTTAAAAACCTCAAACATAGAGAAAAATGCATTCTTGGGTGAAAAAATAACAATAGTTTACTACTACATATAACTGGCCTACAATGAATTATTTAAGTAAGTAAATGTTTATTGAATATCTTTCGTTTCAAAATGTTTATAAGTAGAGAGTTGTAGTTAACTGACACAGCAGGACAAACGAATTGCAGACTTACATGATTAAGATGACATAATAAAATACATGAAAGTGTACATACTTCCGTGTACACATCTATAATTTCTAAATATATGCCAAAAAATTTGTATTAGAATTTACCTACATTTACCAATGTAATCTAATGCAAGTATACCTAAGAATCAATAATAGATTTTTAAATTATGTGAAAATGTTGTATTTAATTATCATCTTTATATAATTAATAATTCAAGAAACGTAGATCATAAACTTTTTACAACACTGCTTAAAGCTAAAAGAAGGATTTTCATTTATCGGTATTTAAATATTCATTAACATTGCCTGTAGAAGAAGTATATAGGGAAACAAATTGCAATTATTATTAAAATTTTCTTACTCATTGTTACCAATGGTTAATATAATGGAAATTATTTAGACATAAAAGTTACCTATTCAAGCATTTAATAAGCAACAATTACCATATTTAAAATATTTGACATGTTAAAAATGCTTAACAAATTTGCATATTAACTAAATCAATATTTTCTTATTTTTCATCATTAAAAAGCTATAGACTCAATTTTCAAGTATAATTTGATACTGTATTTTAATTTTAAAACCACTCTTTCTAAATAGACATGAAAGAAATGTTAAGATAAGTAGTTAGTATAACATAAACCTATCATTGCATATGTTGAAGTTATAAACTGCTCTCTTTCTAATATATACTAATATATGTATATAAACTTGCTATAAAAGAGTAATAAAACTTTCCATTTTCCTATCATTTCAAAGTTTGGTATTCTATTATAATAATAACCATTACTACAACAGAAACAGCAGCATATAATAGCACTATTAACTCAAGAACCTAAAACAGCAACTACATTAATTATATTCATTATACTTAATTGAACATAATCATCTAACCTAACAATTCCTTGTATAATAATTAATAAAACAGCATGTCTTCAGAATCAGAAATATATAAAAATGGTCTTTCTTTTTGAGATAATTTTTGATGAAATGTGTGAACTATAATTTAGCATATACAAAAGACGACAAATTATGTTTAATTTTAGTGTTATAATTTTAACATGCTTAGTGTCATAGTCTTACCAATAACAATGACTAAATAACGTAGTAGAAAGTATTTTTTTTAACATAAACAAATGTTTTCTAATAGTTGGGGAGGATTTTCACTGCTCTTATTAACAGGTGATTCAGGAGAGTTTGCTACCCTCAGTAGTTCCACTTGTCATCTCTCCCATCAAATGCCCAACCCCAAAACAGCAGCATATAATAGCACTATTAACCCAAGAACCTAGACCTAAACTCAAGAACCTCTATGCAACCACACTCAAGTACCTGTCTGTGCATCCTAAGTAAGAAAGTATCTATCCCAACTTTGTCTCTGCAAATAAAAATATAAACTAAATATTATTCCGTTTTCACACTTCTCTGCGTGAAAGAAGTGTCCTTACCCTCCATGGTAAGGGCACTTACAACAAGGCCAATAACGAATACTATTATTGCTATATTCCACTGAAAATTTTCTATTCCTTTCTTATCTTCTCTGAAACTCTTACCTACAGTTTTCTTCTCAAACTCTCTCCTCTCTTATTTTCCACAGCATCCTTACCTCCAGGATTCTTCCCAATTTTCTTCATGACATTTATTTTCTATTCACTGCCAACTGCACCGTTATTATTCACTCACTCCCTTGGAAGTCTGTCTTTCCTTTCATCGAGTAATTTTTACATAGATGTTTATCAGGTAGCTCAAATCCAATTCCAAATTGATTCCATTATCTCGTTCTCTCACCCCCCTAATAGTAACCCAAAGACTTCTTCTCGCATACTTTCTCTAACATAGTAAATGATGTGGCATGTCATCCATTCATTCCCAAAATGAGTGGAACCTTTCCTACATAATCTGTATACAGTTCCTATAGATATCATTTGCTCAATGTTTTCTTCAAGTATACTCTTTTTTTTCTATCAAGAAGAAAACTATAGACACAATTTCATTTTAAGCCCTTATTTCTGACTGGAAGCAGCCTAAAGAGAAGTTTTTCTGTTTTTAAACTTTCTCCTTACAATCTATTTTTCTACACATTAGCAAGAGGGATGTTTTCATTAAATACACTGGAAATAAGATGTGGGTAATTGTCTGTTTGAAATAATCCAATGCATTTAAAATATAAAATAAATATATTTTTAAATTTTTATGTTTCTGCTGTTTTTTTAGTTTTAAATTTTTAATAATGCATAATATTTGTACATATTTATGAGACACATGTGATAGTTTGATGCATGTATATGATTTGTACTATTATATCAGGATAATTAAAAATCCATCACTTTAAATATTTATCACTTCCTTCTGTTGGAAATATTTAACATTTTCTCTTCTAACTATTTTGAAATCTATTCTCATTACTTATAGTCATGCTATTCTTCTATCAGACATCACTTCTAACTGTATATTTGTATTCATCAATAAATCTCTCTTCACACTCTTCTCTCTCCCCCTCTCACAGACACACACACACACGTGCACACACCTCTTCTCATCCTCTGATTTTACTCTTTATCTTCATGAGACCAATTTTTTTAGGTCTCACCTGTGAAGAAGAACAAGCAATTATTTGCATTTTTGTGCTTGGATTATTTCACTTAACATAATGACCTCAACTTCTATTCACATTACTGCAAAGAATAATATTTCATTTTTTTCTTTTTCTTATGGCCGAATAGTATTCCATTGTGTGTGTGTGTGTGAGAGTGTGTGTATCACATTTTCCATATGCTTTCATTGGTTCATGGTCACATAGATTGATTAGATTGATTCCCTATCTTGGCTATTATGAATAGTGTTTCAACAAACATGGGAGTGTAGGTATTTTCGTCATTTTGATTTCTTTTCCTTTGAATAAACACATGTATGGAATTGCGGAACCATATTATAGTTCTATTTTTAGTTTTTGAGAACACTCCGTACTATTTTTCATAATTTCTATACTAATTTACACTCCTGTAAACAATATCTAAGAGTTCCCTTTTCTCCACGTGCTTGCCATCATTTATTTTTAATCTTTCTGACAATAGTCACTCTAACTGAGGTCATATGATATGAGATAAGATGATATTTCACTGGGGCTTTGATTTGCATTTCCATGTGGATTAGTGACATTGTACACTTTTCCATATATTTTTGGGGCATTTGTATGTCCATTTTTTAACAGGATTATTTGGGATTCCTTTTAAATTACTGTTTGAGTTCCTTGTAGATTTGGGGCATTCATCCCTTATTGGATGAATAGTTTAACATTTTTGCCCCTTCAACATATTGCTACCTCACTATATGTACTGGCTCCTTTGCTGTGAAAGAGCTTTCCAGTTTCATACACTCCCATTTGTCTATTTGTGTTTTTGTTGCTTGTGCTCTTAGTCGTGACACCTTTACCTAGACCAAAGACTAAACAAAGTGATCTTTAAACATTTCTCAACTAACTCTTCTCTAACTCCTTCTCTCAGCTGCCTGAACTCCACTCTTCTGACTCTATAAAGTCCTACAGAACAGCACTGTGCAAGAAAACGGCCCGAGAGGATGGAGTGCCTCGTCACGTGCCTCATTTGCACTTAGCTGACAGAACCAAAAGGCAGCCTGTTCTAGATTGTATACCTCAAGGTTCATGTGACTTTCTGGAAAAGCTTTGAAGAACACCCTGTTCCCTGGGAGAGAATAGCAAAGCCCAGACTTTTCTAGACAATTCTTCCCTGACTAAAGTTGTTATATTCTTTAGGAGGGGCACACAAGGGCACAGAAAAAGACCAGGCTATTTCAGGCAGCTGCTTCCTATGTAAGGATATTACATCCCCAGTGCGTTCTGCAGTTATTCTGATGACTATAGACAGACAAATCTGGGGAGGGGAAAAACTGGGTTAGTCCAAAACCACCCATAGAACTTTTCTGTATATGAAAGTGTGAAACTAACTTTAAAAATAATAATGTAGTCAAAGTCAGAATATGCTAATCCTGTAATGATAGCAAGTAAATCAATTTTACCTCTAATATTAAAAGGGTAAAAATCTTAAAAATAACTACAATATGTACAATAATTTCTTAATAGATACACAATTACATTTTTAAAAATAAATTCTGACATTGATACTATAAGAAACGTGGGGAAGAGAAGTTAAAATGCAGAGTATTTTTATGGAATCAAAGTAAAGTTGTTACCAGCTTCAGCTGTCATTAATTTTTACAACTAAAAGATGGAGATGGAAGGCTTACAATAACTACACATAAAACAAAACACTTGTGGTAGGTATGCAAAAGATAAAAGAATCATGTCACAAAGGTAGACAGAAACAAAGAACTACAATAGAGCAAAAAAAAATCAGTTATAAAATAGCAGTATAAATCCTTACCCATCAATAAATTTTTAAATATCTTGTAATATATTCTCTAGTAAAAAGACATAGACTTACTAAATGGATTAAAACGAACAAAACAAAAAACTAAAGAAAAAGTACTTCCCTGGCAGGGGGATACCCTGATCGTCAAGGTGGTTTTCCCACACTAGGCGTATCCCTTGCACTTTGGATGTGCTGACCCCTGCGACTTCCCCAAAAGTGGGAAACTCAACTGCATGATTTGTGGTTGTGGGGGACTGTGTTCACATTCTTCCCTAAAAAAACAAACCTAAACAAACATCCAAGGTCCAGTTATCTTCCGCCTGCCTACAAGAGACTCACTCTGGCTTTAAGGGCACACATAAGGTGGAAATAAAGGGATGGAGAAAGATATTCCATGCAAACCATAAGTAAAAAAGAGCAAGGCTGGCTCTCTATACCTCACACAGAATAGACATTAAATCAAACTGTCACAGCAGACAAAGAAGGTCTTGTATTATGTTAAAGGCGTCAAATTATCAACAGGACTAGCAATATGTATATTGCTTATATGTATAAGAGGCAAATCATTAGGAATTTGACATTTTCTAATTTGAAAATAAATATTCTGACAAAAAAATCATTTAACATGAAAATTTTAATGACTTAATATGTCTGGCTTCAGCTCGGTGCCTGTAGGTCAAGCAGCTAGGGCACCAGCCACATACATTAGCGATGGCGGGTTCGAATCCAGCCCAGGCCCACCAAACAACAATGACAACTACAACCAAAAAATAGCCAGGTGTTGTGGTGGGCACCTGTACTCCCAAATACTTGGGAGGCTGATGCAAGAGAATTGCTTTTGCCCAAGAGTTTGACATTGCTGTGAGTTGTGCCTCCATAGCACTCTACCCCGGGCGACAGCTTGAGACTCTTGTAAAAAAAAAAAAAGAAATACATATATATATGTGTGTGTGTGTGTGTGTGTGTGTGTGTGTGTCTGGCTTCTAGTATCACGAATTGCAGATCATTATAGAGAAATAAATTTAGTTAGCATACATGTGAAACATGTTTTCTTATAAGTTTTGAATATTTCTATAAATTTTAGAATTAGCATTACAAGGAAACCATAGGAATGATATTCAGTTACGGTTACAGTGACTACAACAATAACTTTCTATTTCAAATACTTTCTGAGACATTCTTCTATGGGCAAGGCACTGTGAGGGGTACAATAAAAACACGGAATCCAAAGCTAGAATCTCAATTCTAATTTCCAGGTACTTGGAGTTTGCATTCCAATAAAGGAGAATCTACATCAGGAAACAACAACACCGAATTATGGTAAGCAATATAATATAAATAGGTATGAATTAGTGGCTAAGAACACGGAGTGCAGGATAGAGATGCAGACACGTGTCTATTAGAGAATGGAGCTTAAAGCAGAAATAGGCGCCAGTCATGGAAAAGCACAGCTAGTCCAGTGGGAGCAAAGGAATTAAAATAAAAGACTATTAGGAATAAAACCTGAGATAAGATGTGTCCGTGTCCTCTGGCTGTGATAAAGTACCACAGAACGCGTGGCTTAAAACAACGGAAATTTATTCTCAGAGTTTCTGGAATCTAGAAGTCTGAAATCAGGGTGTCGGGAGAGGGAGTTTGTACTTTCTGAGGGGTATCTGCCAATCTCCTGGTGACAGCTCAGGTAATCTTTGGCGTTTCTCGGATTGTAGATCTATCACTGTCATCTCGACCTTCACATGACATTATCTCTGCCTCTCTTCTTAAAATAACAACATTCACATTGGATTAGAGTCACATCTTACTGTAGTATAAGGGACTTCTCCTAAATAACTACATATGTAACCACTCCATTTACAGATAAGATCATATTCTGAAGTGCTGAGGGTTAGAACTTGAATGTATCTTTTTTCGGGAGGAACTCAGTTCAGTTAATAAAATAGAAACTAACACATATTAAGCAATAAGAAAGTATACATGAGCACCAAACCTGTGGCCGGTTGGCCACCTGTTGATTTTGTGAAGGCTTTTTTGCTCATCTGTGGTGGCGGATATCTTGAAAATTATTCACAAACCTTTTGTATTTGCTCATCAGCTTTCATTATAGTTGTGTATTTAATGTGTGATCCAAGACAACTTTTATTCTAATGTGGCACAGAGAAGCCTGAAGTTTGGGCTTCCTTGAATACACTATGCATCTTACAATATCACCGTGTGTCAGTTTCATATTATAATCTTTATTTTATGGACTTAAAGTAATTTTCCCAAAGTTGTGGAAAGACTTAGGTGATGGGTTATGCCTCAAACACCAGAGCAAATTTAAAACCAAGTTTTTCAATCACAAAATTTTTCTTGCAAAGATTTCAACTTAGTTGGAGCCATGCGTGGCACGTGACAACAAAGAAGTTGGAAAGGGAAAGGACGACATGTTTGATAATAGGATGGCATTTGTATTTTACTTGGAGACCATTATAAATTATGTTTGTTTATTAAACATAATCAGATCTATGTTTTGTTTTAAAAAATCTTACAGATGTTTGGAACACAGTCAATTGAGAAAATATTGGAAGAAAGAGATAATTTAGAAGATTGTGCAATATTATCTAAGGGATCATGAATGCTCAAACCTTGGGAGCTGGGAGGGCTGTAAGGTTGAAACGTGGGCACAGAAGAATGAATAATTCTAAGATCACACTAAGATTGAATTGATCTAACCTTCTGACCATTTTGCACTGGCAGAAACTTAAAATTGATACATAAAGAATCTACTGTTAACACTTAAAACCCAGGTGAATTATGGAATGAACATATTAATATCTAGTACTGACTCACCCAAACATTGGAATTAAATGTGTAAGATTTAATAAAGATAATACACATATTTATGTTTATGTTTTTGTGTATCTTATTCCTATATAGTATCATGCTAGAACATGACCGTACTTGAATATAATGGCATTTATATTACAAATGAGCCACATTGAAAATTTAAAAAGAAAAAATTGAAATCAATGTTAATAATATACTTAATTTAACTCAACATATTCTACATATTACCATTGCGACATGAAATTAAAATGAAAATGTTTTCCAACTTTTTTCAAATTGTCTTCAAAATCTACTGTTCATTTTACACTTAAAACACATATCAAGTGAAATGTAACACATTAAATGGCTCCACTGGTTTATGGACAGTATCATTCTAGAAAATACTGTCATATCATAAAAATGTATGCATGTAATTGCAACAATGATGAAACAATGCCCACATGATATCTAAATTTTAAACTTGGCTTTGCCAAAATGTCTAAAAGAAGAAGAATTAATTTTTTCATCAATTTGATGTTCTGTATAGTTTTACCATAATCATATGCAGAAGATCCAAGACTACTCTGATTCTTAGGAAAGGTAGTCCCTAGAAAAACAACTGTACTAATTATCAATAGTAGTTAACAATTCAATATATAAATAAACATGCCCCTAATATGACATTTCTAGGTAAATTTAAACCCCATATGATGAGAAAATAGGACTTGTATTTTGATTTTTAAAATGATATTTTCCTTTAAAAAGACCAGCTCTCTAGGGAGGAGAAGGGCATTCTGAAAGTTCAAACTTTTCTTTCTTTATTGGTTTTGTAAACGTAGTCAACACACTTACCTTTTTTGCTTTGTAGTCACAACGGTGATGAAGTTATGTTTCTTAAATCCTAATATAAGAGTTGGAACTACTAGATTTTTTTTCCTGACTACACCATTGAAACCAGTGGCATGGTATATGCAGACATCTAAAAATTGATGCTCAGTGGCTGTCTTGGTCTGTGTTGTGGTATTGTAACAAAATAACTAAGACTGGGTAATTTATAAAGACTAGATGCTTACTTTTCACAGTTCTGGAGGTGAAGCAGTATTACATCAAGGTGTAACATCTGGTGAGGGCCTTCTTGCTGCATTATTATTATTATTATATGGTGGAAGGCAGAAAAGAGTAAAAATGGGGCCAAACTCACCCTTTTACAACAACATTAATCCTGCTCCTAAGGTTAGAGCTTTCATGACCAAATCACCCACTTCATGCTACTGATACAATGGCAATTAAATTTCAACAAGCATTTTGGAGGGGGAAAGCATTCAAACAATACTAGTGGTTTTATAGGGAAAATACATCCATCATAGAAATTCAGGGATCATACTATTTTATTTACTCTCCCTTAAACAAAAGGCAATGTAAAATAAGATTAAATTTCTTGTGCTTAAATGAATGCCAAATTTAGTTGCCCAATTTCCCATGGCTCTCTCTTTTATAATTAAATCAAATGTAAATAGGGTTGTATAAGCTCATCCTGTGGATTACAGGAAAAATTTGGGGAAAAAAATGTAGCCTGCCCACACAACATGTTTTCAGTGATAACCACTCAAAGGTTGCAGCAAGGAATTACACAATAAAGTCCCTATTGACAGGGTATATATAGTAAAAGATTTGACCACAGTGACTAAAAATTAAGTGAAACAAACAAGGTCAATCCTGTCTCTTATATTAAGTTCTTCTGGGTACTGATCACATTATATATCTTTAGGCTTCTGAAAAATTTTCCCCCACATTTTCAAACAACAGAGGAGTAGAATGAATTAAATTGTATTTCCAGAGAGACTAAAAAATATTTTTTATTGATAGTGGACAGTTCAGAAAAGTCCATCATAGAATTACTTACAGTAATATGGACAACTGATCTGATTTTGATGTTTAAATGCAAGGCGTATTCTAGGTTTGAGATTGTGAGGTAAAAGAGTTACAAGTTTTGTGCCTCATATTATTTTAGGCCATCAAACTTAAGTTTAATACTATCTCCAAAAAAATGTATGCAGCTAAACTCTGAAAAACATATTTTAAACTGATATTGAAATATCAGTTCAAAATTGGATCTGTTATAGTATGTCCAGAAGTCCAATCCACTGCCTGCAGGCCACGTGAACATCATGTGATGTTTCTGCTTGTCTCTGGTGGAGGATATCATGAAAATTATACACTGACCTTTTCTTTTTTTTTTTTTTTTTGCTCATCAGTTTGTGCGAATTTTTATGTATTTAATATGTGGCCCAGGACAACTCTTCTTTTTCCAGTGTAATCGAGAGAAGCCAAAGGTTGACTTTCTTACAAATTTTATGACTACTTTATGTATAGCTCAATGAGATCACATAGCTTTTAATTTTAAAATATAAATTTATGAGTAAGTATTTAAGATATGTCACAATTTTTGTAAATATGTTTTACAGTTTTGGAATTTTTTGAAATAGAAATAAAAACATTAGAAATAGTCTTAATTCTGCCAATATTTTATCAGTGGTATAAAATTAACTTATAAATACAACTCACATCAACTCAAAGAAAAAATGAACCAATAAAAATGCACAATTAGTTGGCATAATTACTCCCATCAGAGAATTAAATATTCTATAGTATATATGTGTATCACTGGAGTAACACTTATATACTCCGGGAACTAAGATTAAGTTATAAATAAATTAAATAGTATGTATTATTTAGGAATAAATATATAAGTTCAGGAGTATATATGCATATATTAACTGCTTTAATAAATTAATGTTCACAGAAAATATTTGATTTTTAACTTCTAAGAGTTCTATGGTTAAGAAAATGCTTCATAACTTTTTAATAAAGGATCACTACATGAAATGCATAGTGAAATGATTCATCAGTCAGAGCACATGGTTTATTTCCATTTGGTACATTAAATTCATCATGAAGAGTTCAAGCAGAAAAAATAAATGAAAAAGTCTTCTTCAAACACCATTTGACCCAGCAAGTGTTAGGCTCTGTCAGCAAATCACAGTGGCTGCTAATAATAGGGTTAACTACAGAAATTTTTCTGCTTCAAAAACAAAGCTGTGCTCATGGAGAGAAAAAACAAACTTCAGCCGTTATATTATGGTAATAAGCAATTTCAGCATTGTTCATTGTTACTGTTCTCTATTGTCTTAGTCTGCTTTGTGCTGCTATAACAGAATACCACAGGCTGGGTAATTTATAATGAACACAAATGTATTTCTTACCATGCTAGAGACCGAGAAACCTGAGATCAGAAGGCCAGTACCCAGCAAGGGTTTGCTTACTGCCATAACGTGGTGGAAATCATCGCATAGTAGAAAAACAGAGGCTGTGAGAGAGCAAGAGAGGGGGGCCAAACTCGTTCTTTTGTAAGGAAACTGCTTCCATGATAACAAACCCACTCCTGTGGTATTGACATTAAGCCTTGGTGAGGACAAAGCCCTTCCGGCCCAGTCACCTCTGAAAAGTCCCACATCTTAATACACTTAAATGGCAATTAAATTTTGACACAACTTTGGGAGGGAACAAACACTCAAACCATAGCATCTTTCAAAGAATGCTGCTAGGGAATAAAATTCTGCAGTTTTGAATTCAAAGTCAGAGCAATCAATCTAAAGGGACATATTCAATATATAAAGATTAGCTTTTCCAAACCACTGGTTTTCCTCACTTACTGGCTATGTATAAGAATGATTTTTAAAATTCCAGTTCCAAATCTGATTCAGATCTGATCAAATGGAATCTTTCTAAGTAGATCTCTAACGTCAGTATTATAAACACCCCAGATGATTCTCACATTGATTCTGGCTGACATCCAGGTTGGCAACCAATGATCTATGTACTTTCTTTCCTATGGCCTATATCCTTCCTTAAAAACAATCTTATAGAGATCCTTTGTGGTCAGAAATATCCTATATATATTCTCTTCCTCACAAGTCATCAAGTAGCTCTATCCTTAATCAAGAGTGCCTTCTTACCAGTTGGAGATGTAACTGCACTATGAAGCAAGAATTCCATGAATGATAAGAGCCTCCAGCATATGCAGTTCTGTTATTATAAGCTATCATGTTTCTGAATGATCATCTTTCAAAGTATGAAAACATAACAATGAACTGCCTTCCCAAGAAGTTTTAGAATTATTGGGGAAGCCTGATGATTTTATTACATGAGTGATCACCAAAGCTATCTTTCTCAAAGGACGACAGAAAAACAATAAAACCAAATTTGTTACCAACCAGCAATGGGAAAGAAAATTAGCATTCATTTCCTAATCAGTGTATTGATGGTCAATAAGTATTGACAGAAGACAAATGCTCACCCACAAGAGTCTAAGTCACTGGAAAAAACTTCTGGTGTATTCTTCATTTTAGATACTTTGCTAGAAGACTGAAAAAACCAGTAACAAACATTCCCGCCCCTCTAAAGTGAGTAGATGAAAAATACACTTGATTAAGGAGAAGATATATATAGAAAGTGGAAACTTAAAAACCCTAAAATGAGAAAATTATATCTTAAATCCAATGCACATAGAACATTACTCTGATACAACATAGAATTCAAAAGCCATTTCTAGCCTAGGTCTCATGATATGCTCACTTACCTAACTAACATCATCGATGTGTTTTATATTTCCTACTATGTGGTTTGAATGGTATTGTAGGAAAAGTTTAAAATGAATCACTTCATAATTTGAGTCTGCCTACTAAATAAAAATACCAAAATATCAGAGGGAATATCATTTTAATTGTTGGACATTTTAATTTTTACATAAAAAAAATCAGAATTTATCATATATTCAAAGTAAGTTGGTCATAAAGTAAATGAAAAGTAAGAAATCAAGATCACTGTGTAGAGAAAGAGTGAAAGGAATAAATTATAAAACTGATTTTGTTGTTCATGTAGTGATTTGCAATATTTGTTTTGACACATCCTAAAATAAAATTGCTTCATTGAAGTTATTTTTTAACAAGCCAATGCAATTCTTGTCTATGGAACTCTTTGTAAATAAGTTATGATACACATTTGATACATGTTTTATGAATTATTAGATCAAGACCATAACATTATATGTATGAACATGTTTTATGAATTATTAGATCAAGACCAAAACACTTATATGTATGAACAGTTTCATAATATCTATGCACATCACTTGATAGGTACATATTAATCCAGCTCTTAGAAAAATCATAAAGTAATGTGGTCTCTCAATTTCAAAATGGCCCAGGCTAATTGAGTTGCCCAAAGTCACACTGGTAAATGACAAAGTCAGGATCAAAACCCAGGCATCTGAGATCATTTAAATGCAGAGCAAGTTTTCCAATAGTTTGGAGCTCAGAATTCCCCCTCTCTGTTTTTTCTTTCCCTGTGAAAGTCCAATTTAGTGTAGAAACATCACATACAAACTTCAGGTTGACATTGCTGCAGCCTACCTCCAGGATGCACAAGGGTATATTCAGGAAATTTGCAGAAGCAGAGAAATAAGGTGCTGTCATTTAGCCTTACCTGCTTGCCTCATTCAGTCCCCATAGTTAGAGAGGAAATCACTTTGCTCTTGACATATCTCTAATTATCACAAGGAGTTTCGTAAAATTCTAAAATAACAGTAATTTAAATTTTAAACACTTAAAATAATTATGTGTCATATAGCTTTTGGGGACAGAAAGGGGTTTCACATGATCAACTGTAACATTAGTGGTTTCAGCCCATCCAAAATGCCAGGAATAATTATTACAGAATTTCAAGCTTAAATTAACCAAGAGTAACACTTGCCCAATTAGATTTGATAGAGTAATTTGGGAGAATCAAATCCAGGTTTTTCCTTATTATAGGAATCTCTTAAAAATTCACTGCAAGAAATGTTTATAACAGATTTGACGTCCCTTGATAAGATGCCGACACGTAGTGTCCTGTTTCGGTGTCCATTCACTGAGGTGGGAGTCGCCATTTGGTGTGTACTTTGCCAATCACTTTGTAACTGGAAATACCATTTTGAAGAATTTACCATGCACGACAGTATTCCACCAAAGAATGTTTATCAAGTCTGTTAATAGCAACACATTTGAAAGGATACAAATTTCCCTCAAATGTCTCCATTATAAGATGTGGTATTAATACACTGACCTGTTAATTCCCTTAGGCTAGAAAATATTATGTAGGTTCAAAAATTCAAAGGTATATTTATCTCTATAACTTCATTTTTTCTTTCACCGTGAAGATCTGTAAAATCTAGGGGAAATATGCTTCTAAAGTGGAATATATCAAAGTATGTTAAAAGATGGGAATAATCACACCATAGAATTTCTGGCTTCAGTGCTGACATATAAAAATTACCTTGGGAATTATCACTTTTGTCTTCTAACAGCAACAAAAAGATGAGTAAACTGAAAACCGGAGACTGTTATTGAACCCAATTTGAGTGGTGAGGGCAAAAAGACACTGTGAAATCTGTAAAGAGAGGTGAACGCAGAGAGTCACAGATAAGATTTGCTTACCCAGAACAGAAACCACTGGAGCCATAAACTGATAGGGTACTTAAGGGTAATTTTAACTAAATGCCAAATCTGGGTATGGATTTACGTGAAAGTGAGAAAACCCTGGGAGATGAACTCTCAGAAAAGCCCAAACATGTTTGTGGGATTTACCTCTAAGAACATTCCCTCCCCTAATTTCTCACAGTGGATAGCCGAGAAAGATGACCTTCTGGCTCTGACGAGAGCAGAGGAAATGTAACTATTCCAAAATAATCTAAGAGTATGTGCAGTAACAGAGCTCTATGCTCCAGAAGAAAAGACTTTACCAAAGCTGTATAACAAGTGAGAAAAATGCATTTCACCAATACCAGCCTCTTCTAGGCTTTCTAGTCCACCTAACGTGGAAAAAAAACCCCAAAACTTAAAAACCTGAGCTTAATCACAAGATAAAAGGTTATTTCCCCTGCTCTACCTTTAATCACCTTACCACAATTCTGTGTAACAAGTGGAATACAGCTACAGACACAGGAGTCATTATAAGTTCAAAAACAACTGACAAAGCAAAATCAAAGGGAGTGGAATAATTTGTAGCCTCCAGAACCTACAACTTTTAATACGGGTTTATTGTTGAATTTTTTTCAAATTTTCTACATAGAATGTCATATCATCTGAGAACAAAGACAGCTTTATTTCTCCAATCTCAATGTGTATTTCATTCTTTCGATCACTTACTGTATTAGCTAAGTTTTCCAATACAATGTTGAACATACGGAATGAAAGAGGCTATCCTTCCCTCTTCCTGATCTTAAAGGAAAATATGTTCAGTTTTTTATCCTCAAATGAGATCATGGCTCTTTTTTCTTTGTAGATACTTTGTTCAAGTTGAGTACCCTTCTATTCCGAGTTTGAGAAATTTTATTATGAATAAATGCTAGATATTGTCAATTTTTTTCTTTTATTTTCAGGTTTTTTTTTTGCTTTTTTTGTTTCAAAGTATTATGGGGGTACAAATACTTTTGGTTACATGGATAACTTTTATAATGCTTAAGTCATGGTTATAAGAGGGCCCATCACCCAGATAGTGTTCACGGGACCCATTAGATGGGTTTTTGCCTATCTGCTTCTCTCTTTCCCCCCTTGCTTGATTTCTGTTAAGTTTTACTTTCCTTTAAGCACATGTGTGCTCTTGAGTTAGTCTCAGTTTAATGGCGAGTACATGTGGTGCTTGTTTTTCCATTATTTAGATAGTTCATTTAGTATAATTGTTTCCAGTTCCACCCAAATTATTGAAAAAGGCATTAAGTCATCCTTCTTCATCGCTGAGTGCTATTCCATCTCTCATACACACACACACACACACACACACACACACGACATTTGTTAATCCATTCATGAATTGATGGGCACTTAGGCTAATTCCATATCTTTGTAGTTCTGAATTGTGCTGCAATAACTGTTTGAGTACAGAGTCTTTTGATAAAATAACATCCTTTCCTATGAGTAAATACACAATAGTATAGTTTACTGGATCAAATGCTGTATCTAATTTTAGTTGTTTGAGTATTTTCATATTCTTTTCATATTATTTTCCATTCTCAAAATTCTTATACTAATTTGCAGTCCCATCAATGTTGTAGAAGCGTTCCTTTCTCTCTGCATCTATACCAGCATCTATTATTTTTGGACTTTTTAATAAAAGCCAATATATCAGGGATAAGGTTTTATGTTATTGTCATTTTAATCTGTTACCTGATGATTAGTGATGTTGAACATTATTTCATAAATTTGTTGGCCATTTGTCTATCTTCTTTTGAAAAGTTTCTGTTCATGTCTTTTCCCTACTTCTTGATGGCATTGTTAGATTTTCTTCTTGCTGACTTGCCTGAGATCTTTGTACATTCTGGTTATAAACTCCTTATCAGATGTATAACTTGGGAATATTTTTACCCATTCTGTAGGTTATCTATTTGCTGTGTCAATATATGGGACTCATCATATAAATAGAAGCAAAAATAAAGATCATACTATCATCTCAATAGATACAAAAAAAGTATTTGATAAGATTCGGCACCCTTTTGTGAAAAACAAAAACCTCAACAAATTAGGTATAGAAAGAATATACCTCAAAATTATACAAGTGAAACATGTGCAAGCCACAGCCAATATCATATTGACTGGGGAAAAGCTGAAAACATTCCCACTAGGAACTGAAATAGCACAAGGATGCCCACTGTCACCATGTCTATTCAACATAGTTCTGAAGTCCTGGCCAGGTCAATAAGGCAAGAGAAATAAATTACAGGTATCCAAATTAAAAATAAAGAGGTCCAAATATCACTTTGTGCTGATGATATGCATGGGAAACCCCAAAGATTTCACCAAAAGACTCCAGGAATTGATAAAATAGAATTCAGCAAAGTCTCAGGGTATAAAAACAATATATGCAAATAAGTAGCATTCCTATACACCTATAACAGTCATCTGAAAGTAAAATCAAAGACTCAATACCACCCATGATAGCTACAAAGAAAATAAAATACCTAGAATTATACTTAACTAAGGAGGTGAAATATCTTTACAAAGAGAACTATGAAAAACTATGAAAAGAGATTACTGGGGATTGAACATAGCATGCTCATGGATTGGTAGAATAAATATTGTTAAAATATCCATATTACCCAAAGTAATTTACATATTCAACACAAATCCCATCAAAATACCAATGTCATATTTCACCAACCCAGAAAAAAAGAACTATGTTTCATTTGGAACCAGTAAAGAGCCTGAATAGCTAAGGTTAAACAAAAGAAATAGGTCTGTAAGCATCACTTTATAAGTATTACAAGGCTATCATAACCAAAACAGCACAAAAAATAGAGATGTAGACCAAAGGAACAGAACAACATACTCAGATACAAAAAATATCCAAATACAGCCCACTGATCTTTGACAAAGCAGACAAAAATATACACTGGAAAAAAGAATTGCTGTTCAATAAATGGTGCTGGGATAGTTACATGCAGAAGAATGAAACAAAATCCATATGTCTGACCACTCAGAATAATTAATTCAAGATGTATAAATTATTTAAATGTAATACATAAAACCATAAGAATTCTGGAAGAAAGTGCTGAAAAATCTTATAGGATTCAGTCTAGGCAAACAATTTATTAAGAAGACCCCAATGACAATCACAGGAACAACAAAAACAAATGAGTGGGATTTGATCAAATTGAAAAGTGTCCTCTCAGGAAGGAAATAGTCATTTTTTTCTATAGAAATTAATATATGATTTTTCTTCTTTAGCCTATTGATGTGGATGTGATTTTTGCATGTTGAATAGCTTTGCTTACCTGACATAATTTCCTCTTTGTTGTGATATGTAATTCTCTGTAGAAATCATTGTTTTTGATGTCCTAATATTTTTTGAGGATTTTTGTCTCTATGTTCCTGAGGGATATCAGTCAGTAATACTTAGTATTATTAATGATAATACTAGTGTAGATTACCAGGCACATATGGTTTCACTGCCAAATTCTACTAAACAATTAAGGAAGAATTAATATCCCTTTAGCACAGTGTAGTACTCTGCTATAGTTAAAAAGAGGTCAATGGAATGGAATAGAGAAAGAGTCCATGACTAAACCGACGTGTATGGTTGATTTATTTTTGACAAAGGTGCAAAAACAATATGGAGGAAATGATAATCTTTTCAAGGCATTTTATTAGAAATGATTCCATCTTTCCCTAGTACCATATAAAAAGTATGTTACAATAAATCTTACTCTTAAATGCAAAACTTAAAACTCAAAATTTCCAGAAGAAAATTTTAGATAAAATATTTTTGTATTGAGGTTAGGCCAAGATTTTTATAATTTGTCAACAAAAGCACAGTACATAGTAGAAAAGAAAGCACAATTTGTACCTTGTGAAAATTAAATTTTTTTAAAAAAGGAAGTGCTAAAAGAATAAAAACATAAGTTATAGTATGGAAAAATAGGAGTTGGAGGTTGCTGTGAGCTGTGATGCCATGGCACTCTACCCAGGGTGACAGCTTGAGGCTATGTCTCAAAAAAAAAAAAAAAAAAGAAAAGAAAAAAGAAAAATATTTGTTTGAAGTTACATTTGTAAAAGTAACTTGCTTCTGCAATATATAAAAAATGCTGTAATGCTAATTAAAAAGAGACTAAACATTTCAAAGAATAAATGGGAAAAGATATTTGAACAGCATCTTTGCCAATAAGGTATATTGATGGCAAATACAGGTGGAAAAGATGCTCAATGTGATTAGAAAAATAAATATTAAACCATGAGTTATCACTGCATACCTATTAGGAAAGCTGACACTAAAGATTGACTGCTGCAAGTATTGTTAAAGATGTGAAAAAAACTATATCGCTCATACACTGATGGGGAGAATCGAGAATAATACAGCCATTTTGGAAAATAGTTTGGCAGTACCTTCAGAATTTAAAACAACATCTACTACCCAATTGATGTTGAGGTATCTCTCAAGAGAAATGAAAGCAAGTATTTATGCAAAGTTTTGTACATGGATATTCATAGGAGATATATTCATGATCTCCAAACTAGAAATGAAATTAAATGTGCATCCATATGTGAGTGGAAATATAAATTTTGGTATATATATCCAAATAAAGGAATGTTATTCAGGAATGAATGGAATGGACTCTTGATATACACAGTAACACACTCTCAAGATAATCATGCTAAATGAAAGAGTCCAGAGAAACAAGATAAACATGCCTTATGTTTTCATTTAAATACAATTTTATAAAATAAAAAATTACTGTAACAGAAAACAAATAAGTAGTAGTCTTGGCATGGGGCAAAGAGTTAGAGAGGAACAGGAGGAAGGTACTATGAACAGGCATGGAGAAATGTGGGGGTTAATGGCTGTCTTTATTGTCTTGAGAGTGGTGATGATTTCACAAGTGCATACGTATTTCAAAATTTGTTAAATTGCACACTTCAAATATGTGCCATTCATTGTGAAACAATTATATCTCTGTGGGACTTAAAAAATACCTGGGCAGGACATTTTATTTTAGCTATAAGTCAAATTTTTTTAACCTCTTCATAAGATTTGTATCTTGGACGGGCTGGCCTTTTCTCCCTGTATTTTTTCTCTCGCCTTGTGTTCACCCATCAATCCATGCCAAACTGGTGTTGAACCCCAGCTTCTGTTAAATTGTTCTTACCAAAGTAACCTCTATATCATTTAATCCAAATTACTTTTTCTCTTCCTGTATCAACTCCTTAAGGCCATTCAACATTATCGATCATTTTCTTTTTCTTCAAACATTCTGTTTTGCTGCAATTAAACCATTTTCATACAACATTTTGGCCACTCTCATTCTGCAATGTTGGCTAAGTCTTCTTAACCTGTTCACTATTCCTGGTGTTTCTACGCCTATCACACAGTCCACTACTTTTTTTTTGTCGTTAGAATCTTCACCATGGGTCATTTCGGTTAGCTCCTCTCTATTCCAAATTACTCCAAAATAGTTTTCTCATAACCCAGAGCTGTCCCTTGAAATCTAGACTTATTTTTCAATAAATCATAGGGTATTACTACTCAGCTATATAAAGATACCTCAAGCTTATTAATCTTCTTTTGTATCCATTTTACTCTCTACAATGTAGACAATGAAGAGTTTTAAAAATGCAAATCTCATTTGTCACCCCCATTTGAAGACATCTCTGAATTCCCAGTGGCCTCAGCTTAAAATTTAAGTATTTAGCATGTTCTAAAACACAATCTTATCAGTGCCTACCTGTAGACCTCATTTCGTATGCCCTGCTCTGCATTCTTTGAATTCTAGCTAACAATACTGACCTTATGTTAATTATTGGAACATGGCTTTCTTTCAAGGCCTTTAATATGCTTTGCTTACTGGCTGGAACTCATCCCAAGTCCTCCTGGGTTTTCATCTCCTTAAACATGGTTTTTTGATAGACACATTTTTTCACAAATATGAAAAAATCCATTTTTATTGGGAAACACTTTTCTGATTTCCTGTTAGCTGATCTGCATGGAGCCCATTTCATTTTTTCTTAGCAATTTTAACATGTTTTGATTATAAACTGATGTATCTAATATTTGCCTAGTGGCTATATATACTCATAACCTATAAAACCAGGAAGGCTACAACTATGGCTATTTTTCTCATTTCTGTTTCCTCATTGTCCTCAACAGTGCTGTATACACAGGAGGTAAATGAATGAATAAATTAGTATTGTGTGAGCTATACAAAGAATATATCATGGTCAATCCTCTTAACTTATGTAAGACACTTGATAGTACAGCATAAACAGCACAGGCTAGGAGTTAGGTAGTTATAAGATCAAATCTAACCTGTACCATTTCTTCAGTGTGTGACTTCAGATAATTTATTCAACTCTTTAGGCATAACTTTTTCCATCATTCTTATGTGTATAGTTTAGTTCTCCTTTGAAGTTTTTAAGTATATTAAATTCAATGATGAATATATAACTCTCAGTGGAGAACCAGCAATTGGTTATTTTTCATAAATTCCTGGAAATAGCTAAATCAATAAAAATGGCTTATGCCTTGATATTATGGACTTTTGAATTTTCTTAAGAATTTAAATTTAATTTACTGGCAGTAAGCCTAGTTTAGAAAATGATCAGCTCATAGTATGCTAACATGCTTGTTTAAAAACTATTTTATGATTTAAAGTTCTACTTTGTGGCATTGCCATTCTCCAAGTATTTTTCAATAACACTTAGAACAAAAGTGCTTTTTTTCATAATGATTACAATTCTATATGGCTATTTATATTAAATTAAATTATTTTCTCATTTAATAATTTCACTGGCTCTAAGTTTTACTGGCATGTTTTTGGTGATCTAAGATCAGTATCATGAAACAAAAAAGTTAATGTTACTATGTATAAAGATATATGTGAGTTAACATTCTATTATTATTAACTTTGTAATTACTAAATACACATGCACATTTCAGCCATTGTTCCTTATGTGTTTTTCTGATTTGTTTTGTTTTGAGACAGGGTCTCGCTCTGTCATCTGAGCTAGAAGACAGAGGTGTCACCATAGATCACTGCAATCTTAAATCCAGGACCCAAGTGGTCTTCTTGCCTATCACTCTCCTGAGTAGCTGAGACTACAGGTGCATATGTTTTATAGAGATGGAGGTCTCATTCTTGCTCTGGCTGGTCTCGAACTCTCAAACCCAAGCATCCCCCTGCCTTAGCCTCCCAAAATACCAAGGTTACAGGTGTAAACCACTGTGCCAGGCTTACTCATGGTTTTTTGATGGACACAATCAGACAAATATGTGAGAGAAAAATGTAGTCCATTTTTGTCTTCTTCATGGAAAATAAGAGTATTGCTTCTTTGGCACTGGAGTGAGTGAAAGCTGTGTGAAGTTTCAATTGCCAGAGAACTCCAAAAACATAATATAAAATTAGGGAAAAAAAACAGAAAGAAATGTTTTAATGAGTAATATATCAAATTATAAAAATACTAAATTTTAAGAACATAATAAAAAGGATATTTTTAAATATCTCCATTTTTTGAACAGCAAAAGTTTCATTTCATAACAAAGCATGTCATTAAATATGTAATATAAAAAGATTAGTTAATACAACAGTGTTACCTACCTTCAGTGCCTGTGATTTGAAGGTATATAAAAATTAATTTAATAAATATATGTATAAGGCAATGTTAACATTATACTACATATTAACATAAATACTAAATTAATGTTCCATTAAAATCAACATGACCGGGCAACGCCTGTAGCTCATCAAGTAGGTCACCGGCCCCATACACCAAAGGTGGTGGGTTCAAACCCGGCCTTGGCTGAAGTGCAAAACAGAAAAATAGCCGGATACTGTGGCCGGCACCTGTAGTCCCAGCTACTCAGGAGGGTGAGGCAAGAGAATCGCCTAAGCCCAGGAGTTGGAGGTTGCTGTGAGTTGTGTGATGCCACGGCACTATACTAAGGGTGATAAAGTGAGACTCTGTCTCTACAAGAAAAAAAAATCTACATGACCTACATTACAATAATTTAGTGACATGGCAAATTAAAATGACCAAATAACTGGTAATACCTCTTAAAAAGAGGTTGAGTCTATTTCCTTTCCCTTTTCATCTAGGCTAGACTCACAGCTTTCCTTGATTACTAGAACACAATAGAACTGATACTTTATCTCCAGCTTTTCTCATACTGTTTAGAAAGAATCCTCTTGGAACTTGCCCACCATGCAAAGAGATTTTCAAGACATGTAGGATGGCCATATGGAAAACAGCCAAAGTGTTCCCTTGAGAGCCCAGCTGTCAGGGCCATCCAGCCAACATCTGGCACCAGCTACCACCATGTTGAATAAGCCATCTTTCATGTTCCATTCTAGGCGAAACTGCCTGACTATAGCCCCAGCAAGCAGTATGTGAAGCAGAAGATCACACCAGTGGAGTCCAGTCAACCCATAAAATTCTTAGTGATAATACAGGGGTCACTGTGAAAGTTTCAAGACATACTGTGTTATGCCATTATTTTCCTTCCAAGAAACATGGCCAACAGTGTCCTTTCTGATTCAAACACACATGTTTCAACTTGCTAGGCTTATCGGTGTTGCTGGGTTTCCATCCATGCAGAATTTATTTTACATTTCTTGATTTTTGCAAATTTCAAGACTTTCGTAATGACTCACGTGAATGATATTATTCTTCAGAATCACTACAATTTAGGATGGTTGCTGTGCCTAAGTGAAAACCAAAACAGAAGAGAAAAGTTCAACTCGGATTTAAAAAAAAAAAAAAAAAAAGTGACTCTGGAAATCAGACTGATTTTGAACCTTGGACTGGCAGCAGTATTATGACCTTGGTCAATTCATAACTGACTGTATTTCTCTGAGTCTCAATTTCAATAGAGACCACTTCATGGGATTGTTGTGAGAAGTAAGGAAATCCTACGAAGCACTTGTACAATGACCGGAACTTAGTAAAAAGTTCAATAAATGTTGGCTATTGTTATGTTGTTGCTATTGATGTTGTTGTTAACTTGATAGTGTGATATATCACATGAGGTTCACTTAGCTGAAGACTTGTGGTGTGAAGCTGGGATGGAGAAATAAAAAAGCATAAGATCAGAAAGAGCTTATATCCAATAAACACATTTCAAAGGATACTTTTAAAATAACAGCAATATTTCTGGATAAAAAGGTAATTTGGATTTTGAATAAACAAAACTCTGACTTATTTTTTTAAAAAAACAATTACTATTTTGGACAAAGTGTACCATCCTTTACCTCTTTTTCCAGAAACATTCAAATAGATACATTTAGTAAGATGTTGTTACGAAGCTTGAATACCTAAAGTTAGCTCTATAGTTGGAATTAGAATCAATGTTCCTGCTTACCTAATAAAAAGGATTGGCTTTACTATTTAATACAAAACTGATGTTATCTCATTCTAGAAATCCATCAGAAATCCTAGAAATCATATGACTGTCTCAGTAAGATTTCACTAGGTGCTCCATTTCATTCTCCATTTCTCAGATTAAATTTTAGTTTCTTACAAGACCTCTCCTTTATACGGGGCAGTCATAAAATCCCTTCCCTTTTCCTTATATTTTGCAAATTTCACAATGGTATTCTCTAATTAGCTCTAAATTTTGACTTCACATTTAGAACAGCTTTTCTTTGTCCTTAAGGGAAAATTAACACTGGTTTGATACTAATAGCTAGTATCTATTTGTGTTACCCAAACAAGTATTTTTGTCTTTATGTTTGACCATTGTAAACCACTAATTTCACTCACAAAGAAGCAAACTCTTTAATTTTCTCTACATCTACACTTTCTAGCACAGCAGGACATGTCTCTTCTCTCAAGCCCAATTACAGACTTAATTTATCCAATAGAAAAGGGCAGTCATTCTATATGTAACTCTGCTACTGCTCTCTATTAATCAGTCAACAAAACCTCAGTCTTATTCCTTTGAAGTTCTTTTATGTTTAAATAGATTCTATAAGGCTCATGATATTAACATAAATTTAGTGTAATTTCAATATATCATGAGAAAAAATGCAAAAGGAGCTAAACTAAAGGAAAAATTACATTTCTGAAGAAAATATAATTTTATTTATAAAACTGAATAAAGAGTTAACCCAATTATAGCCCAAGAATAAGGGGAAGGGGAGAGGGAGGGTAATTGGTGGGACCACACCTACTGTGTATCGTATAAGGGTACATGTGAAATTTACTAAACGTAGAATATAAATGTCTTAACACAATTAACTAAGAACATGCCGTGAAGGCTATGTCAACCAGTTTGATGAAACGATTTCAAATTATATATAAAACCAGCACATTGTACCCCACAATTGCATTAATGTACATAGCTATGATTTAATTAAAAAAAAGAGAAAATATACATATTAAAAGGCATAGAGCAGTTTCTAACGGCACCATTAAGGTAGTGTAGAGTAAAGGTAGCTACTCAAGCTAGTCCAGTTTTTTTTTCAGTTTTTTCTCTTACTCAAGAGTTGACCTACTTAGAAACATTTTGACAAATATAAAAGTTGCTTTCAAATTCCCATTTTCTCTAATTACATGAGTCAACAAGAAAAAAAAGACAGTAAAATATCACAGAATTTGCTCCAATATTTTTCAGTAATTAAACAGGAAATCCTGACAGCATCAGAAGTGTGACAAGAAAACCCACTTTAAGTATAAGGATACAGGGATAAATTAATTAGTCAATGCCAGCTAAAAAATTAATTTAATGACTACAAAGATGTGTATGCCTTTATATTTTTAATCACTAAGCTTGTTTAGGCCTTTTAATGTTATTTTGATAATCGTATCTGGCAAAATATGAGTTACCCCATGTGGAAAGCAAGCCATCATGAGGATTCTAGAGCAAGACAAACTTCTCCATCTGGCCTAGGCTGTGACGGCAGCAGAACTCACAACTCCCTTTTGCTATCAACTGGCAACTGCACAGGGAACTGCTGCTCCAGTGTACAATGCTGCACAGGCGGATAGAGTCCTAAGTGTAACTTATACGTCCCTGGTAGCAAAGAAATAGTATTGAGAGATTTCTAAAAAGTACTATGTGAGCTAAGCTCTCCATCATCCTTTAGGCATTGTAGGATTCACCGACCATCATCAGAATCATGACCAGTGATGGGTTTACGACATGCTACCCCAACACATGACACTGTGTCATACTGAATATTTTAAGTGGAACTTAAGAAACAAGCTGTGCAAAAAGGTGTCTGTGATGTTCCCCTGTCTTTCTCCCCTTAAGCTGGTCATGAAACCAAGAAGGATTTTCTGACTTTCCCCTCAATAAGGTGTGAGATCTTCCAAGTGAGAGGCACCCTCCTCATCCTGGAGGAAAGGAGTATCACTGTTTCCAGGGACACGAGGACACCAGAATGTGAATGAATAAGCCTTGCTAAATTTCCTCCAGCATATTACCTTTAGCTGATACCTACTTCATCCCGTGACATTTGTCTGTGACTCTTAACTCTTCATCAAATCTATTTATACTAAAAACAACACAACAACAAAACCGTCAGGTTTAACTTCGTCCATCTTCGTGTTTTTATGACGGCTCTCATGTCATATAAAATTTATTTTGGTAAACTTGTATGCTATTATCTTATTAATTTATCTTCCCTTAGAAGCATCCAAGTTAATAAACCCAAGAAGGGAAAGATGTTTCTTTTGACCTACACCAACAATACTTCAAAATGCTCAAACTGGCCAGGCACGGTGGCTCATGTCTGTAATCCTAGCATTCTGACAGGCTGAGGCAGGTAGAATGCTTGAGCTTAGGAGTTTGAGATCAGCCTCATTTCTAAAAATAGCCAGGCATTGTGTGGGAGCCTGTAGTCTCAGCTACTTGGGAGGCTGAGGCAAGATAATCACTTGAGCCCAAGAGTTGGAGGTGGTTGTGAGCTAGGATGCCACAGTACTCTATCAAGGGTGACAAAGTGAAATTCTGGCTCAAAAAAAAAAATACTTTAACACCAAGTAGGATTACTTTATTAATATAATCCACAAGGTCTCTGCAGGTACAAGTAAGTTGCATGATGAACTGAATCACTCTCAATTCCCTCTATTCCAGTGAATAAATGGCACTGTGACCTCACTCTCCAATCACACATGGAGTCTCCAGATTCAAACCCAGCTTAGAGATGTTGCCACATATTGGTACATGTACTATCCAAATATTGACAACAGTACTACCACATTTAGGTGGCTATAAAAAGGAGTGTAGAAAGAAATTCTTTCCAGGAGGTAAAATTTCAACCAATACATTTGGTTGTCCATTCGATCTAAAGGAGAAAGACTGAGATATATATCTAAGGAAGGAAGAGGATCCCTTTCCCGTTTTTGCCTGGTAGAGAATAGGGAGTTGACCCAAAAATGACCGCTAAGATTCTGCTAGTCAAGGCACTGAAATATGAAATCTTAGAAGTGTAAGCAAAGATACAGAATCAGACTAGAGATTATTTAGGGAACTATGTTGAAGTCAGGGGCGGCAGCAACAATGATGAGAGTTGAAGATAGAACCAGGGGTAAGGTTCTAATCAGGCAATTCCTCTGGGCTGTCCTGCTCACAGTGATGCTTGTCTAATCCTAGTTCAGCAGTATACTCTGAAATTTCATGATCTTACAGACACCATTCTAGCCATGACTATCTTACTCAAAGTGATCTATGTTTTCAAAGTAAGAAGTGTAATACATTGTCACTTGTCTCTGTATATAAGTTAAAGACTTTTACTCACTAAGTCACAGAGATTCTTTACTAAAATAAACTTTAATCTGCTCCTGAAATTCCCTTATGCCTTTATATGCAATTCTTTATAAAATCAGTTTACTGAAAGCCCTGATAAATCAGTTCAGCAAGAACTGTCCTTTGATATCTGATCACCCGAGACATCTAATCAGCTTCCTCATTTTCCATCATCCTCCAGATGCTGCCTGATCACCTTTCCCTTTTTCCAGAATTTTGTTAACGTTGGTTTAGCTAAAATCTCTCCTACCCATAATGTTTCCTCTTGGCTATTTTCTATCCACTGGCAACAACCGTGCTCTTTGCCTACAAATTTCCACCTGCCCTTGCTATATTCAGAGTTGAGTTCTATCTCTCTCTCTCCCACCACAAAATCCTATTGCAATGGTCTCCATATCTGTAACAAGAGCCCCACCACCCCACTGAGTAAGTTGCCTTAACTTCTTTACCAAGCAGCATTAATATTGTTTGCTTTAACACAAGAATATGTTTCTGAGTTTAATGTTGAGTCTATTCAAAAAAGAAAAATATTTTCACTTCCAACATATGACTATTTAGTTATAGATATTTGTGTTTTACTTTTAGACTAAAATTCTATGATTATGTTTTATGGATAAGATAGCCATAGTTAATAATAAATATCCATAAATTGCAATGCATTAAAATATTATTTGCACTTTGTACCAACAATATATGGTGAAAAAATTGATGTAAGATTAGACAATTTATAAAGGGCTGAAAAAAATTGTAAATTAATTAGTATTGGTAGCTGAGATTAATATATTTCATTTTGAGGGGAAATGTGAATATTTTTCAGAATGTGATTGGAATTGACATCAAATGGAAATTAAAATTTAATCTATACATTTTCATTGGTTTTAAAACAAGAACTAGTCAAAGTATACTAATGAGGCAGAGTTGTGATATAATCACTAAGCAATAAAATAAATTTTAAAAATGCATGATTTGAAAGGAATAATAAATGTTTACTTTGTTCTAAATATTCCATGAACTATAATTACTGCTTCTGTTTATTCATGTCTGGCTAAAAAACATAAATCAACTCAAGCCAAGTAGGCTCCTTTCTTCTTTCTTATTTTGATCTTTTGGAATCTTTTCGGTACTTTTGTTTTTCAGTAAATGCATGGGGTAGGATTTCTGGTTTACTCTTAGTTTGGAAGAAGACCCTGATGAACTTGTGAATCATGTATAGAAAATGTAATTTAAAACTTAAGGAAATCCTTTGCCCTTCTATTAAATTAAATATGTTAAGTGCTCCTTTGCTCCAATGTCTGAATTTTCTGTGTTCAAAGTACTTGAATATGAACACTGAGAATATTTTTCACCATTGAGCCAATAAAGAAAGTATCATCAAAGGAAGCAAATAACTAAAAGAAATTGTGATCACTACAAATGTCAACGAAGCCAGAAATAGTCCTTTAAAATTCGCCTATGCTGCCAGTGACTGTAGAAAGGGCAAAGCTTATGAGTTATTGATAAAAATGAAAGTAATAGTTGAATGGGCTACTAATCAATTAGTAGCCCAAACTGAAATATTCCTGCATTTGAATTCATCTTGACATACTCAATTAAAAAAAAACACACATTCCGCATCTACAGAGAGATAATATCCATGTTACTAAAATGCCTATAAGTTTTTACAATTTTTAAAAGAAAATGAAAGTGATCTAAAGTAGTCATTTTAACCTCATTCTGCTCTTAAACATGAGATGTTGGGGGAAACAAAGCATTCAAAATTCTAAAGAACACTCTATTTTTTCAATTTCTAAACACATATTTAATTGGAATAATGCAACTGATGGATGCCCTCCACAAAAATATATAGAGGTGATGGACCATGCCCAAGTTGCTCATAAGGCACTTAATAAATAAGGACAAGAGAAAGAAAGAAACAGAGACATAATAAGTATTTCTGAAATAGTATCTTGTAATTTGTCTTAAGGCAGAGAGACATAAAATATCACTTGTTTTTAGGGAGAGAGACATAAAGATATCAGAATTATTTTAAATTGGTTTTACATAAGTATATAAGAACGCCTCAACATCTCGAAAGAGATAATGTAATTTACAAACACTCTTAGGTCAAAATGTATGTATTAACTTTGTCTATTTCAGAATCTAAATTAAAATAAAACTTGACTCTAATTATATATGGATGCAAATTAGTTTGCTAAAATTATCGTTATATAATATATGCTTATACAAATCCACAGGCCTATGTTGATGTTATCTAACATGCCACTCCAATAGGTATTGTGAAATATTCAATTTACTGTTAGTTATAACAAGAAAACAGTTTCTGCTAGTATCTTCCAAATTCCCACCAAAATACTTATGAACAAAACAAAGAAAGATCATGAAAATTTACTTCTTGGAAAATAAAACTATTGCTACCATATATTAATTTACCTTCATTACAACATCAAAGGATTTCCTGAAGAAAAACATAATCTTATCACTCTTTCATATCTAAAATAAATCAGCTTCACACAAACAAAAGCAAGTAGAAAGATGATTTTTCTCTTTTTAGCTGTTTTCATAGAAACTAGAGACCTGTAAACTGTAGCAACCATACTCTAAAATCTATTGACTACAGATTGTCAGTTTCTGAGGAGGATGCTGTGTCTACCATTGATCTTCAGTTTTCTATGTCATGAAGATAAGTAACTCCTCTGATCATTACAATGTTTTAGATAGAAACAGACCAGAGGCATTGGTAGTATATGAGTTTCCCATTGCTGCTGTAAGCAATTACCATCAACTTAGTGTCTTAATAGAACACAAATTTAATATCTTATAGTTCCTGAAGTCCAGAGTCTGATACAGGTCTCACTGGACTAATCGGCAGGGCTGCGTTCCTTTATAAAGGCTCTAGAGGAGAATCTATATCCCTGCCTGTCCTAGCTCTTAGACGATGCCTACAGTCTCTGATTCCTGGTCTGCTGCTTCCATCTTCAAAGTAGTAAGTAGTAGTAGAGCGAGTGTTCACATCACACATACTGCCGAACTTTGCTTCCATCATCATGTGCTCTTTCCTGATGGAAGCTCTAACTCTTCAGTCTCTTTCTTCCACATTTCAATGACCTTTGTGGTCCACAAGTACAATCAGGATAATCATATTTTAAGGTGAATTAATCAGCCACCATAATTCCATCTACCATCTTAATTCTCCTTTGCCATGTAATCTAATATATTCACAGTTTCTAGGGATTCAGACATTGATATCTTTGCATGGAAGGGACAATATCCTGCCTACCAAGAAGTGAGACACTGTCTGGAAACTATCACACAATTCTATAGTGGACATACGATGTAATGCTAGGAGAAGTAAATTCTGATGATTCTATTTTTGCGTACTCCAATAGGGTGTTATACACGTATACATTTTACAAATTGGATACAAAAAATCTACCTTAAGTCAGCAAAGTGGCATGTGATATATGCTCAAAAAATGCTAAAATGAAGCTTTGAATAAAACTTCCATTCTCACGGTGCACTGAGCTAATTTGGAAAGCATTCTCACAATCAAAATGCAAACATACAGATTTCATGGATAAACTTTAATATAAAAAGTTTTAAAATTTTTAGCTGAATCAAATGGTAAAGAAAAGAAAGAGAAAGAAAATGGAACACATAAACATACACACACACACACACACACACGGAAAAGGAAAAAATAATTAGCAAAGACCAGAAGTAGGGGCAAACTCAAATCCTCTGCAGTAAAAGGGAGCTAATATCGTGCTTGCTTCAGAATATACGACTTCAGGCAGCACCTGTGGCTCAGTGAGTGGGGTGCTGACCCCATATACTGAGGGCAGTGGGTTCAAACCCAGACTATGCCAAACTGCAACAAAAAAAATAGCTGGGCGTTGTGGTGGGCAGCTGTAGTCCCAGCTACTCGGGAAGCTGATCCAAGAGAATCACTTAAGCCCAGCAGTTGGAGGTTGCTGTGAGCTGTGACGCCATAGCACTCTACTGAGGGTGATAAAGTCTCTACAATAATAATAATAATATTAATATACAACTTCACGTATCAGCCTGAAGAGACACCAATTTGAGTTTTAATGTACTCAGAAAGATGGGAAACGTGGCCGTGAGCAGCAGGAGGTGAAAGACTGAATCGGAGAGACTTCACAAAAATCTCATTTTCCTCATTTTAAAGATAAAAAAGGTAGGAAAACTATATTAATGCCCTCTCTTGGGTTTAGGCAAGTAGGTGTTTAAACATAGATACATGAGAGACAAGTTTTGACCCATGCACAATGTGAAGTCTGAATTCTAAGTACATTTTTTGATGCTGGAACAGCAATCTGTAAAATTATGATAAAATAAGTCTAGACCAGATAGAGATCTAAGGACACCAGCTAACAATAAATACAGTGCTTTTTACTAAAGTTCTTACCATACAGGAATGAAGAACTACCAAAAATAAAATATTCGTGAGCACAGGATATATGGAAAATATCAATGTCTATTTTAGAAAAATGAATTAAGAATGTCACTGGACATAACCGTCAGATTGTTTAGAAATCCTATAATAGTAAAAAAAAAAATTATGCAATAAGTATGCTTTAAATGATTACAAAATAACAGGTCCTTCCCTTATTTAAAGAAAAAAGGACAGTATTAGAAAAGTTTTAAAATATATAACTTCAAAATTAAAATGTATTAAAATTAAACTCAATCGGTAAGTAAAATACAGGTCTATTTTTGAAAGACAAAAAAATGGTGATATGGAAGTTCAAATTGCATAATCACCAGAATGTGTAACTCTGTTATACAGATAAAGATACAAAACTGCCCAGATTGAAGTAACATAAAATTTGTCAGAATTAAAAGAAATAAATCCACAACTAAAATATTCCTCTTGTGAATAGACTCTAATAGCTTTATGTAGAAATATTATAGAACAATAAAAATGTAAATCTTAGAAAAAGTGGGGAAACCTTGTTTAAGAACATCAGAAAGCTTTCTAAACACGAAAGACTAGAAAGGCTAAGACTCTGAAGAAAAGAACATCAGGGAAAACAGAGCTGAAATTCTAAAACCATATCTTTCCAGGAGGTATGTACCAAAAGTGGGTACAGCAAAAGAGCTTGAAAATCTAGGCTTAGCTGAGACAGGGGACCACGACCAAAGAACAGAAAGACACTAGAAGAACTTTAAACAGTCTCCAGTGCTACAGAAAAAACTGGAGATTGGAGCAACATAAAACATGCTGTCAGATATACCTTCATTTCTCAAAATCTGATGTGACAAGAGCTGGAAGGTGTGAAAGGTGAAAAAGGTAAGTTGAAAGTGTATTAAAAGAGTGTTCTGGTAGCACTGAAGAGACAAAGATTTAACTTCCGCACTGACGAAGGGAATTTTTTTTTCCAATAGCTGAAAGGCAAAAATACCCATGGAGAATGGATGAACAGAAATAAAGGAATCCTTGCAAAAACAACTTTGCCTCAATCCAGTTCAGTCCTTCATTAATTTAAGGCAACATTTCTTAAAGTGGAGTCTCAATATGTGAAAAATTTTTCATCAGAATATTAAGATACTATTTACCTTTTCATTTTACTGGCATGTACATTGACTGCACAAAAGCAATGGAGGTTGAAAGTGTTGGTGCCTTAAAACAAATGAAGGCAGGATACCGAGAGGCCACAGTACCTGTATCCTAGTCATGGTAGCCTTAACAGCTTCACTCACAGTTCAAATTCACAGCTTTTAAAAGTTCCATTTTAACTTATGGAAGAGTACTAAAAACTATTAATTGTATTAATTCTTGACCCTCAAAATTACATTTCTTTATGATGACACTGTAACCATGTAGGGAGCAATTCTGTTCTGTACTAAAATATGGTATTTAACTTAAAACAGTTATGTGGTTTTTTGAGTTATAAATTCAATAGGATACTTTTTGCATGAGGCACTATTCTGAATGAAAACCAAAAAGGAGAGAAGGAAGAGAACCAGATGGAAGCAATATTTGAAGAGATGATGAGCAATTTTTTTTCCAAACCTGCTGTAATAAACTACATGTCACTGGAAAGGTAATACAGGAAAATTAAAATTAAAGAAAAACGTGAGTAATACAAAAGAAAAGTAAAGGAACAAAAAAGTGGAATTAGCAGAATATATACAGTAAAATGGTAGATATGCACCTAAATATATCGCTTCTTACATTTAGTACAAAGGCAATATATACTCTAATTAAATACTGTTTTTTTCAAAACAGAATTAAAAATCCCAGATATCTGCTGCTTGTAAGAAACATGACTTAAAACTAAGAACATAGGAAGAATGAAGATAAAATTATGTGGAGAAAAATCACAAAAAAACACACAAAAAATAAGATGGTACAGTTAGGGTACAATAACAGAAGATGTAGACTTTACAACTCCTATTATTACTACATGTGGAGAAGGTCCTATCATAATGACAACAAGGTCAGTGCATAAGACATAACCTTGTAAGTTGATGAGTATCTTGTAATGTAGCTTTAAAAATGTTAAACTAATAACTGACAGTAATAAAAGAACAATGAGTAAATTCCTATTAAAAGAATTCGTTGTCAATAAGTAATTATCATATGCATGGATGTATGATAAATAACACTGACACTGCTGAAAATTAAGCAATAATCTTCTAAATAATACACAGGTCAAGTAAGCAATCACTGTAGAATTAAAATGTATTCCAATTGAAAGCTAATTAAATCATAACATTTTAAATGTTGTAGAATGTAGCCAAAACAGCACTTTAAGGAACACTTGGAGCCTTATCCACATACATCACAAAATAATAAAATTTGGAGATAAATTATCTGTGCTCCCATCTCAAGATGATAAAGAAGGAATAATTCTTATCAATGAAAATAGAAATAAGGAATTAATAAATTTTATAAGAAAATCAATGGAATGGAAAATAAATGTACAGTAGAGAAAGTCAACTAAGATGAAAGACCTTTTTAAATATGAATTTTTAGCAATTCTCTTAGTAGGACTAATCCAGAAAATACTCATGAGTATGAATTTAAAAGGTGATAATACTACAGATGCTGTAAACATTAAAAGATAATAGGAGAATATAGTGAACAACTTACACTAATAATTTTTTTTTTTTTTGAGACAGAGTCTCACTGTATCACCCTTGGTTGAGTGCTGTGGTGTCTTAGTTCACAGCAACCTATAAATGCTACAAGTGGTGCTTGATCAGTTGGGCAGTTATGAATTCTAACACCTCACACCATAAACCGAAATCAGTCACAGATGGAATATAAATATAAATTATGGAAAGTAAAGCAAATTGTTTTTATAAAACATGAAAAACTATCCTTATGACTTGGGGTATCAAACATAATCTTAATAAGGGTAACAGAGAATAGTATGAAGGGGGAAAAAATGGCACTGTGGATTATATTACAATCTATTTGATCAAAATACATGATGAAGAATGAAAAAAATAGGACTGGTTCCCATGCTTCTAATCTCAGTACTTTGGGAGGTGAAGGTGGGAGGATCCATTGAGACCAGGAGGTTGAGACCGACCTTCCCGACAAAAAAAAAAAAAAAATTAAAAATTAGTAGGGCATGGTGCTATGGGCAGGGGCTAAAATGGCAGGATCACTTGAGCCCATGAGTTTAGGGTTACACTGCTATGACTACACCACTGTACTTCAGCCTGGGCAACAAGGTGAGACTTGGCCTCAAAAAAATAATAATAATATTTGCATTTCAAATAAATACATCTTTAATATTTATCTCAAATATTTAATGCATATCATATATTTATAGGTCCAACAAAACTATAAGTGAAATAAAGACACTCAAACTCTGTGTAAACCAATATGAAAAAAGAAAACAAAATGGAAAAAGAAAAAAATATTTGAGAAGGCTCTTCAAAAGAGAAATAGCCAAGTGGCAAATAAATATGTGGAAAACCACTCAATGTCATCATTACAGAAATGCAATGTGAAATAGATTGCAATAAAATCTACATATAGATTAGAATATTAAAATGAAATGGGAAAACAATTTTAAGTGTCAATAAGTGTAGAGAGAAATTTTACCTCTCACATGCTGCTGATGGGTTTTAATATTGTAGTATTTATAAAATAGGCTGTAGTTCCACAGTTTACCCCCACACGTACCCTGGGATAGGTATTACCCTCTATTACCATCCTATGTATATATCTACAGAAATGCAGAAATATATTTGCCAAAAGATAGCTATATTTGTTCATAATGGTACCACTATGGTACCATTATTAAATGGTACCATTTAATATAAATTAGGAAAATAACCTAATATTCAATAAGAGTACAATATAAAGTGATGTATGCATGCCATGGATTTTTATACAGCATGGAAAACAATTACATCTTTGTGTTACAATATGGATACCTCTCACAAATATAATGTTGAAGGAAAGAATCAAGCCACTTAAAAATATGGGCTATATAATTTCATGTTATGTAAAGTATTTAAGGAAAGAAAGGAGCAGGATCCTCAGTATTAATCTTTGGTGCTAGAAGTCAAGATAAAGATTGTGCTTTGGAGTTGATAGTAATTGCAAAATAGTCAGAATGACGTAGAACACTCCTAGATTGCTGGTACTATTGGCTTTCTACACCAGGTGGTGCTTCCACAGGTGTGTCTACTTTGTGAAAATTCATTAAGTCCTACATTTTAAATCACTGTACTTCTTCATATATATATATATGTGTGTGTGTGTGTGTGTGTGTGTGTGTGTGTGTGTGTGTGTGTGTATAAAATAGTTAAATCAAAATTTAAAAAAATAGGGATGGCGCCTGTGGCTCAAAGGAGTAGGGCGCCAGCCCCATATGCTGGAGGTGGTGGGTTCAAACCCAGCCCCGGCCAGAAACTGCAAAGAAAAAAAAATCAACAACAAATTTTTTAAAAATAACATAAAGACAAATACAAATTAAAATTAGTATATCCAAATCTTTAATTCATATTTATTTGAATAATTTCTAAAGTTTATTTATGAATTTTAATGAAATATTAATGCATATTTTATAAAATCATGCAATTTGCAGTTTAAATGTTCACCGGTCATTGATTTGTCAACAAAGTGAAAGATTTCACGATTCATTCATGTTCTGTGTAGACCACATATATACAACTTCAGGGTAATCCAAATTGCCTAGAGTTACAAAATGTTTCTCTCTTGCCTTGTGCAACTCCTGTGAACACCACATTATGGAATGGGTAACTCTAAACCTTGAAATGCAATACCAAGAGAAGGGCGTTCTGCACTATTTAATCTAACACATCATTATGCAAAACTTATTGGTCTCTGAAAGAAAGATTTGAGAAGTTAATTAATGTCTTCCTTTGATCCTTTAAACTTCTATTCAAATCCTCCTGGTATTGGAGAGCAAATCTCATCTCCAACATTGGGAGCAGCCTGGCCCATAAATGTCATAATTAATGTAGTCACCTTTTGCTTTAAAATAAGCCAAGAGGCTCGGCGCCTGTGGCTCAACGGGCTAAGGCGCCAGCCACGTACACCTGAGCTGGCGGGTTAGAATCCAGCCTGGGCCCGCCAAACAACAATGATGGCTGCAACCAAAAAAAATGGCCGGGCGTTGTGGTGGGCGCCTGTAGTCCTAGCTACTTGGGAGGCAGAGGCAAGAGATTCGCTTGAGCCCAGGAATTGGAAGTTGCTGTGAGCTGTGATGTCATGGCACTCTATCCAGGGTGACAGCTTGAGGCTCTGTCTCAAAAAAAAAAAAAAAAAAAGGTAAAATAGGCCAAGAAATATGGAGAATGTTTTCCTAGATCTTGAAATGTTTAGGAAAGTGTATATTTAGCTACAGATTGCAATATGGCAACAGAGAGGGATGTGCTAAAGTGTGTTCACATAGGCTCAGAAGAACTATTAAATTTTCAAAACATTTGCAGGTGAATCTTTAAATAGATATATATTATTAGTAAATAAATTGTGTAAACTTAAATTTAAAGAAGTTATATGAAAGGTAAAGAAAATGAATATTTAAAACTCATAGCTTTCCTGTTATTTTATTACATTTTACTGTTCTATACATTCCAGGTTATTTACATTTATCTTACCTGAACAATGGGGCATAAAATGATGTGCTACGGCATATCTTCTCCTACACTGCACACCTGAAATTAACCATGGTCGGAATATTTACAATACCAAAAACAAAGGGCATGATTTATTATTTTCTTAATTGTTTAGAATTTTAAAACTGATGGAAAAATGTTAATAATGCACATTAAAGTGTATCTTTTCTCTAGCTGTTATCTTGGGAATAGGACAAAAAACTAGAAAATATTATTCTGTCATTCTGAATTTATAATCTGAATCAGCAAAGAATTTGTTCACGTAATTGATGAACAAGTGAAGTTCCAATAAATGTCTGTATTACTTCACTGACTTTCTATTAGCGTAAATAAAAACATCAGTCAACATTTATGTCTGGACTATAAGTTGGCTACTTAGATCAAAGTTAAGTGAAAATTACTGAAATCATTCTGTGAAAATTAATTGGCATACCGAATTTACAATAAATAGCATTAACTTTTTTATTATTTTTAAGTTGTATGTCACAATATTTTTATATAAATAAAATTTACAATAAACATGCAGTATATATGTATATATCTGCATATATATAATATACACATTTGTGTGTATATGGAAATGAACACACATATAAATATTTTTGAAAGCCTGTTAAAAAACATTTACTAGCATGACAATTAGAGATACAAAGGTGTTATCTAATATATTTATGCTTTTCTGTGTGATTTTGATGCATAAGATTTTCTAAAGGGCATAGCCCAGGGAATGGTTTCCTCTTGCGAGGGGCTAGAACTGGTACTGTTAAGGTGGTTAAGTAATTCTCTCAAGGCCCAGAGTTAACAATTAGGGTAGAAAGCCTTAAAACCAGAATGTCTAACTCCAGAAGCCACGCCTTCTTGATACCTGCGATCTTTCCTGAGAGTGTACCATTCATCCTAGAAGAGCACAAATGTTTCCATATTAGAAAATAGAAGCCAATAGCATTTTAAACAGTGATGTATTCATTTATAATTTAAATATATCTTTTGAGAAATAACTACATAATGTCTAACTATGAAAATTTACAGCAAGGAGCTCACCAAATACTGGTATTTAGAGTCATTGTATTTAAAATTAGGTAAAAAACAAGGAAAGCCACCATCACCCACACTAATTAAGGCCTTCCTATAAGCTTAACAAAGGCAACATAAAAACAGGTAAACATGAATAGTTTAAGGACTGGAGTGTTATAATAATTTCATTTCTTTTATACACATATAGTATTGTCTAGAAAATTCTAGATACCAAATCAATGGTAGAATCGCTAAGAAGTTGACTAAAATTCTTAGGAAGCAATATCAGATATTGATAAGATTGCAAGCTCTGGGTTTAATCACCAGCACTACCTCTTATATGACTTAGCATACATTACTTACATTCTTTTCAAGCTCTCTGTACCTCAGTTTACTGGTTTATAGAATGAAGATAATAGTTCCTACCTACAAGGATATATAATGAGTTGATGTATGAATATAACACTCACAACATCTGTCCCACGTTAATCACCATAAAACTAGTTATGATTATTGCTAAAAAAAATGTGTGATAATATCCTAAAGTGGAAATAGCATACCCATGTTCATACAAATATGGAAATCCATATCATAAGAATGTAAATTTTCTATAAAATAACCTACAAATCTCAGATAATTGAAATTCAGACTTCAAAAGTGATATTTTTCAAAGTAGACTACTGAACTCCAAATCTGTACAGAAGAATAAAATAAAATGGACAGCAAGGACAAATTTTAAGCTGCAGTGTGAGAAGGAAAACTCCATCCTGTCAAATATCAAGACATTATATTAGTAATAATGGTGTACTATTAGGACAGAAATAGGCAATAACAAACAGTTTAAAGAGCCTGGATTCCTAGCCTCATATAAACATACAGAAGAACCTCTGTAAGTTGACCACCCAAGGGACTATAAAAAAGTGAGCAATGTACAGAGGTGGTCAACATAAGGAACTAGGCCTACCTTACAGACACATATATGTATTTTGCTTTCTTGTTCAGCTTTTATTAGAGAATATCATACAAAATCATACATAACCAAAATGCAATAAAATCATACATGTAGTATCATATGAAATCAATACATTTCTTCTTTTCTCATGGCTTACCATTCACTCTGAAAAAAGAGTCAGTCTTGATCTGTTTCTTATTCTTATTACAAACATAAGTGAGGAAAGCACTCTCAATGCTGGCTACACCATTCCACATGCCTGGACATTTTTCCACAGCAAATGACTTCACTTGCAACATCAGAGGCCGGGCATCCTCTTCTTTTGGAGTCTCTTCAATTTCTGTGCCATCCTCATTTGCTTCTTCCACTTCATCCGCTGCTTCATCCACTTCTACACTGGTCTGAACTCCGGTCAACATTGCTTGGAAACTGCCCCTGGTCCAGGTTCATTACAGGTTGCCTCATCACCATCCCTTGCGACAAAACATTCAAAATCAAATCCTTTGAATTCTGCCATGAAAGATGGACTGTCTGATGAGGCAAAAACATTGTGCTGACAAATCCAACTCTCTTGAAACACTTCTGTATCATTTCTGGCTGAATTTTTTCCAAGTAGAACTGATCCAGAGGACAACATCCAGAGCATTAACCACGCAGAGGAAGAAGTTGCTTCACCAGGCAGACCACAAATTTGTGTCTTAGTTATAAAACACTACATAAGCTGGGCTCAGCAGTGCATTTTAAAAGTTTTTATTGTGGCCTCATCAACATTTGGATTTTTGAGGTTGTATCTGGAAGCAGAAATTTCAGTGTCATGTTTGTGAAATGACTGATTCACCTGAGAGTGGCCAGGACAGCTAACTACCGTCAGGAGAACAGGTCGTTTCTTCTTCTTCATTTCTCTGTTAACATCCCTTACCCTTGGATAGGGCACCAGTCATCTATAGGCTTTAGTCTGACCTCTAAATAATGGGGAAATAGGCTTCTGGTTCAGGCTTGTGGTTCTTGAATAATTTAATAATCACCAAGGGCTTTAGTTTTTCTCCCATTGAGCTAGTACAAAGCAGGACTATGAAACATTCTTTGGAAAGTTTTCTGCTCTTACTTTTGACAGCCTTCATGATGAGTCTCCTACCAGGCACTACCTTGAAAAAGAGGTTGCACTCATGGAGTTGAAAATGTCATTATCTTTGAAGCCTCTGTCAAAGTCCAGGGAATTTCTGTTGAGCTCTTCCACAACTTCTACTGGAACGTGGTTGAATTCACAACACAAGACTTTCTGGGAGATCGCATGTCACAGTTTCAATTTCTAAAGCCAACCCCTTGTTCTTTGGAAATCTGTCACTTGGAACTCCCCTGTGACTTTTTTTTTTTTTTTTTTTTAACAATTTCTTGAATCATTGGTCCATGGATTCAGGCATCCATTTGTTACAACCTGCCTAATATGGCTTCACTGACTTCATCCAGAGTTTTCCTCCTTTTCCACTATAGGTCTCTGATTTCATTTCCTTACCATATCTCTCCAAGCACTCATTTTTACATTTTTGGATATTACTAACTATAGTGTTGTTAACAGAAAAATATTCCACCATCTTTCTTTGGTTGCTGCTAGAAAATGTAGAAGATAAGCCTTTTCCTTCAATGTCAGCTCTGTGAGATTTTTTTCCTCTGGGCCATCGTGTCTCAATTAACTGCAATTTTTTGAGTAATTGTAGCTTGTGCCTACAGTTCAGATCAGTTCTTCATATTGAAAAACATCTTTCAGCACACGTGATGAACAATAGTATGTTAGGCCTAACCCAACAGGTGATGATAATAAAACCTGAAAAAAATAACTTATACTAAAGAAAAAATACAATCAAAGGGGAAATCCCACACTTTCTACCCCTTGGTGTAGAGTGGACTCAACTGGTCAAGCAATCGAGGGTAAATTAATGTTGCATTACACAGTCCATGTGTAGTCAAGACACAACTTACAGAGGTGTCAATGCATAGAGGTCGGCCTTCCATTGATTACATGTGGTACATGTCTAGTCTATGAAGATCAGGTCAACTTAAGAGGTGGTCAAAGTTGGGAGGTGGCCAATTAGGAAGGTTCCACTGTATTTATATCTGGTAGAAGTGCCTTTATGAATTAACATGGAAATATTTATTCAACGCATGACACTAGAACAATTATGTGCAAGAGAAAAGTAAATAAATCTATTCTCTATACTATATGATATACAAAGTCAATTTTATTTATGATGTAACTCCTGGATGACAGCACTATGAGATGCAACACTGTATCAGGCCAAGTTCAATCCCATGTTAGTGCCTGAAAAGGTCTACAAATGAAAAGAAAAAAATCCTTTTCCTGTTACTAAAATATTCTTATTTCATGATGAGGGTGTGATTAGGACATCAACTGATGATTCCATGCATTTGTTTTTAAATTTATGACACTCTGGGAGAACTGCAAAACTATTAACTTCTTTTGAGCACTTGTAGCTACAGTTGAAATTTAGATAGATCCACATTAGTGAAAATCTATTTTGTTTTGTTTGTTTTTACAACTATCCCCCCTTCGTATGATAGATCAACCTCTATTTCATAAAAGGAGCTGAATTTGTGTGGTTCTAGTGTGTCTTCTATCACAAAGTTAGGGAGGGGCATCAAAATTTTCCAAATTGATTCCTGTGGATATGGGCATATGAATCAGGGTAGACCAATTACCATCCTCTCAAGATGTATCTGTGAGAGAGATTGAAAAAGAAGTCTACTTACAGAATTAGTAAGTTCAAATATATTTTGAGCCTGAGTCACCAGTTACAATCTTTACAATATAGAACCTGCCTAGAAATTAAACCAACAGAGAGAAAATACAAGCCAAAAGAAATAAGAGTAGTACAGATTCCTGAGAATATAACAATGCACTTCAACCTGTCATGTCAGGAACCAAAAATATTCCTTGAATTTACTAGTTTTCCTTAACTTAATCATTTGAGTTAAAACTTTTACTGTTGTCACCATAAAAATACAAATTTGGATGATTTAAACCTTGAATGAAGATAACAGAATCATACACATGTTATTGTAAAGTTGATTAGAAATGACAACATGAGTCTAGAAGTAAATGATACTTCAGGCAGGATGGATTTACTAATACATGTGTTTACTTCTCCCTCTCAATCTTATTGTCTTAGGCAAGATAAAATAACTGCTGTAATAAATGGACTCCAAACAAAATATGTAATAGTGCAAACGTATTCCAGCTTATTTATTACTCACAAGAGTATAAAGGTCAGTAGAGCAATCCTCCTCCAATTGGCCAGGAGACAAACTGCCATCTTCACCGTGGCATGGAATGTTTCCCTGGCAGTCCTCTTCATTCCTCTGGACAGGAAACAAATAGAGATTAGAGGAGCATACTTAGGAGTTTTTAATGAGCCAAGTCTAGAAATAGTGTTCATTAATTTTGCTCACATTTCATTAGCTAGAACTCAAGAAATGTCACACACACAAAGAGCAAGAGAAGTTACAAAATATCTATTTCTGTGATCAAGAAAAGAGGAGAATAAGTATGATGATGAGCAGCACACAATTTTAGCATAAATTACCTTCATAATGATCAATATTCATGTGTACCCTATTTCCTCAGATATTGTATACTCACCTTTTTCCCAAGGGAGACAAGTGCAAGTCCCATCAATTTTGTATAAACAGCTCAAAATTCAGGATCTCTGAATACTGAGCAGTCCACTCCATCATGACCGCATGTGTCCGCATGCTCCTGCAAAGTACGATGTAAAACATAAACTACAATTCTGTGTATGGTATCCACAGTGGTGCTGGAGCAGGGGCAAGAAAACTAGAATAGAAAAGTTTGATTTGGGGGAAAAAAGAAAGAAAGAACACTGAGCACTCCTGACTATCATAGTTACACACTCTTATCGAGCAGGTCTTTTAAAGGACCCTTTCCTCAGACACATGTTTTCCCCCAGTGTGGAGAGAGCTCCTTAATTAGACCACATTCTTGTCCGAAAGTAATTTACTTGTTTGTTGTTCTTCCTGACCTCAGGTTCTGTTCTCCAGAAAACACTTACTTGTTCTTTAACCTTGGAAACTATTCACCTTGCCAAGAGTCTTTTTTCCTAGTGAACGTTTGCAGGTCTCTGGATTGTTGTGAGTCGTTTTATTTTTCTTAGCTCAGGATTTCTTTGAGAAAACAATTCCCTCAAAAATGTAATAATCTGTATTTAAATTTCGTTCTAGACAACTGGATATGCTAATAAACAAATCATAAATTTCTTCCTTAAACATAGCCCTAAAGACTGATTTGTTTTCTCCTTTGCTTCTTTAGCTAGAAAATTATTTGAAATAACAAAGGCTTCTCCTAGGACTACTTAGAAAATAGGCTTAAGTAGACATGTCATGCATTGAATCTTGTCATGATTGTAAAGCTCATTACATTAACTGTGACTTTCATCAAGACCTTGACCTTTTATGTAAGTATTTTTTAATTTTATCTCACAGTTCTTTTTTTAATTTAAATCTATAAGATGTGTTTCCTAATGCTACATAGTTCCTATTTTTTCCCTATTCTCTTTTGTTTCTTCTGCAAATTGACTAGCATTTTCCTGAGGTTATCTTTTTCTTATAGTTCCCTGATAAAAGAATAAAAAATACAAGACAGTTTATTTAAACAGTAATAACCATGCAAAAAAGATAAATTTTTGCTGAAATGTTCAAAAAACACAAAGAAACCAAATATAAGCTAACTATATTAGGAGGAAGGATGAAGACATAATTTGTAGAGATTTAAAGATAATCAAATTATTGAATAAACAAAATTTATGTGAACAATTTTGAAATGTTAAATAAAATTCAATAATTAAAAAAAAAATCATCAAACCGATTGAGAAGAAAAATGAAGCCTCATTTACACCACGGCTATCAAAGAAAATAGCACAGTTCCAACAGAACACCAGGTTCAGATTTTTTACAGGCCAATTCAAATAAACTTTCAAGGATACGATATTTCAATATTATACACCAGTTTAGAAACCAGAAAAGAGTCAATGCTACCTTTGAAACTGTTACCAAAAGCAGACCCATCCCATTCATTAACAAATCTGTAATAATGCTAAGCATAACTTTAGCAAACTAAATCTAGTGTTGATTAAATATTTGTAACATGACCCAGTTGAGTTTAACACAGGCATATAAGCCTACAAAATTAGATAATGTATAAATGTTAATCACTACATTAGTTATTAAAAGAAAAAAAACATAAAATCATTTCAATAAAAACAGAAAAAGTCTTTGCTGAAGCTCAACATTGTTAACAAACAAGTAAAAACTGAGCATACCAGAAATAGAAAGACACCTACACAGCCTAACAAAAGCGATGTTTGGATACTCACCCAAAGTAAATCAGGTATTCTTAATGAGGAAGGGTTACCATCATTAACTAAGAAGTAATACAAAGTACACGAATGTCTGTTATCATCATTTCTATTCAAAATCTTATAGAAGTGTACCACAAAAAAAGGAGGGGAGCAAGTCACTGGGAAGGAAGAAACAAATTCTAATTATTCAAAAGTCATATAATTATCTGCTTTGAATCTAGAGACTATTCAAATAAGTTGCTAGAAGTGATAAGCTTTCAGGAATATGACTAAATGAAAACTGCATGCATTTCAAGCAACAAGCAGCTAGGTAATTTATTTTAAGTGGCATTATAAATAGCAACCTAAGTGTAAAATATCTAAAAATAAAATTAACAAAAGAAGAAACAACTAGAATGCAAAATATGTTAAGAAAATACTGAAAGACATTTAAAAGTTTCTAAAGTCTTACATTATGTTCATGGAAAAGAAAACACACCGTCATGAAGACATTGATTCTTTCTCATCCTACCAGACAGATATATAGATTAAATGGAATTCCAGGTTAAATCCCAACAGGTTTGTTCCCCTCTGTAAGTGAACAAGGTGTTCTAGACTTTAAATGAAAGACCAAAATGTCAAAAAAAAAAAAAATAGCCAAGATAGTGTTAAAAAAAAAAAAAACAAGGATACGGTAGGAATGGAGTCATGGTCTTTTAGTTATAAAGAATTTTTATTAAGCTGTAATTATTAAGCATCACTGATGAAAGTGGACCAGTGACACAAGAGAACACAGACATGAATGTCTCCATGGATTGGGAAAAAAAAAGATATTTTACATCAGGGGAAAAGTGAACTGTATTTTACAAAGAGTGGTAAAACAATTTGTTATTCCTATGGTTTGGGAATAGTTTTACAATTACTGAAACACATATACTTTCATAAATGCATATAAATGTACACATATAATTGCTATGAATCAACAGTTATAGTGATTTGGATAAAACAAAAATTTAAAGGAAAGTAAAAAGAAAACATATTTGATAACAAAAACTGATAAAAATGACAGAAGAAAGAACAATTCAAACTCATAGTTAAATTTAAGTGCAAAAAGTATAAGATATATAGACAAACTGAAATTAATCAAGGCAAATGAAATAATAAAATAGCCATGCCCCTCTGTAACTGAGCAAGGTGTTCTAGACTTTACATGAAAGACCAAGATGTCAAAAGTTTGTATATATCGAGGGTTTATATTTTTTAAAAATTAATCAATATAAAGTATTACATCAGTATATAAATGAAGAGAATCATGTGGCCCTCTCATTAGAAACAGTGATAAAATTAAACAACCACCCACGATTAAAAAGAAAACTCTTGGAACATAAGACAAATTAACTTCCTAAACTTGATCAAGAGAACAGAAAAAATACTCATCTTACAGATAAAAACATAATTAAAGTATTTAAGATTAAGGACAAAATAAGATAGCTTATGATTGCCATTCCTACTAGGAGATATATAGTGGTTAAGGCTGTGGTAGTAAGCAAGAACAATGCGGAGAGTGCTTAAGAATTGGAAGAAAAAGCTGAGACTTGTCATTTACAGATAACAATATTTTTGATAGTCTTTATCAAAAATACAGATTAAACTACAGATAAAGTACTATGATTACATAGTCTTTTACAAAGCTTTCAGGGTACAAATAAATATGTAATCAATAACATCCCTAAACAAAATGCCTTCCTATAAACACTAATCTTTTGAAAATGGGAAAGTGAGCAAAATGTGTAAATAAACTCTTTACATAAAAAGGAATATGAAGGTCTAGTATATCTAAATTTTTAAAAATGCTCTAATTTACCAGTCATAAAAGAAATGCAAATGAAATCAATAGGGATATTTTTCACATATTGCCAGACAACACAACTAAGGTCATGTATGGGAAGAATTTATGGAAATGTACATCCTCATACATAATTGATGAACATGTCCATTAGTAAAGTCCTGTTGAAGGATAATTATGTGGTACAACATAAAATTAAAATGTTCATAACTTCACACAAAGTAATTTGAATTTCTCTCTTTTTTATTTTATTTGACTTTATGATTATTTCAGGTTAATTTGAGGGTACAAAGAATTAGGTTACAATATTTGCATTTGTTAGGTAGAGTCCCTCTTATAATTGTGTCCCACCTCCAAGAGGTGTGCCACACACCCTAACTTTGTGCCCACTGAGAGTGCACCTATGCTCCTCCCTTCTCCCCTCTCCCCTTCCCCTTTACCCTTATTCCCCCACCCCTCACCTTTGAATTGATTTGAGTTTTTCTCTTATGAGGGCATGTATTAGATCATGTACTGGCTTCATATTAGAATTGAGTACATTGGATTCTTGCTTCTCCATTCTTGTGATGCTTTACTAAAAATAATGTGCTCTACCTCCGTTCAGTTTAATACAAAAGATGTAAAGTTTCCATCTTTTTGCTAGCTGTATAGTATTCCATAGTCTACATATACCACAGCTTGTTAATTTATTCCTGGGTTGGTGGGCATTTACATTGCTCCCATATTTTGGCAACATAAATTGAGCTGCGATAAACAGTGTAGCAAATGTCCTTATGATAAAAGGATTTTTTTTCTTCTGGATGCCTAGTCACGGGATTGCAAATGGGAGATCTAGTTTGAGTTCTTTGAGGGTTCTCCATACTTCCTTCCAAAAAGGCTGAATTAGTTTTCAGTCCCACCAATAATGTAAAAGAGTTTCCTTTTCTTCACAGCAACTCAAGTTTCTGTAAATCTACTCAACCATAACATTCCACACCACAGCACAGAGGTATATTCATCAATGCATTTTATTCATTCATCCATTCATTCTTTTTTCAGTACCTCCATATCCTAAGACTTACCATACTGCTCTGGAAAGTTTGCATACTCAAAGGATGGGGGTGATAAATTAATCAATAAAGAGCATAATAATTAATAGGGTCATAAAATAATAAAAGAATTAAAGACTGATAGCTTTCATTTTCTGGGGAATTATTCAATGTATTGATGAAAGGGGTAACATCGTACATGAAGAGACTGGCGTCAGCTTTCCAGTGACATATCCAGTTGACTTAATTCATTACTAATAATGGGATAAATGAAATCCCAGAAAGTAGTGGCCAGGTAAAAGAGAAATATGGCATTAGCTCAAAAACACAGGGAAAGAGTAGCAAGTGCAGGCTAAGTGCAAGCATCTGGAGCACCAGCCCACCTCATCTCAGTTTATTCACATGTACCAACCCTCCCCTCCCCCGGCTACCCAGGAGCAGGAGTCATGTCTGCCTTTCTTGTTTTCTAAACTCAGTAATTGGTGTATGTTAGTAATAAAAAGTTATGTTTTTATATCATTATTAACTCTTATCCAGTGTTTGTTTGCCAGATCTAGTTCATAATGTTTTTAAAATATGAATTTAAGATACTCACTTAATAGAAATAACAATGGTCAATGTTATGCACAGATGCTATTGGTCTTTAGTGTCTGTGATTTTAGGACACTCTGTAAATAGTTTTGATTTAGTTCAAGTTTAATAAATTTCACTACTTCAGCAGAATAAGGATCTGCTGCTTTAGTATCCTTTATGTTTTTTTTTTTTTTATTTAGCATCCTTAAGTATAACAACTTTGAAACTGGAATAAGTGTTTATTTTCTATTAATAAAAAAGAATTGTGACGAAAAAATCCAAATATCCATGTCCCTCTTAACAGCTTGATGAGGTAGTATTATTTTTTACCCCTATTTTATTTATTTTTCTTGTTATTTTTTATTTCAATTGATTTTGTGGGTAATGTTGGGTTTTTGTTAGCCGTATAATATAATGTATATACACTATATCATATAGTGGTGATTTATACACTGTACCCAACAAGTAATTTTACACTTGAGGAAACTGAAGCAAATGGAGGTAAAGTAACTTGATCAAAGTCACAAGTGGAAGAGACAGAATTGTAAATTCAGGTCATTTGGCTACAAAAAACTTGATTCTAATGACTATTTTATACAGATTAATATATAATAGATTAATAGATTGCTGCTAATACTTTCTTGCAAAAGGTTTAACTTCCTAGAACTACTTCAATAAAAATATTTCATTTTGGAAGAAGGTTTCTAATTTATTTAAAGACACGTTCAAGAAACTCCCCATTCCCTGAAGGGACATGGTACACAGACATTGCAAACTCTAGAGACACTATTGGAAGACTTTAAATAGAAACAAAGACAGCATAAAACCTCTAGACTTGAGTTTTTAGAAAATTATTACTGTCATCATTTAACCTAAGAAAAAGGAACACAGCAGCTAAAATTAAATATATCCAAAGGAAGCTATATTAAATTGATCAGGATTTTAATGATCATCCCATTAAATTTTCTAACTATAACATTTACGTGTTGAAAAATTGTCACTAGCCAGTAAAATATTTTTCATTTGGAGTGGCTGAATGATCTGTCTTTTGAATAATAGTAAATACAGTGCACATTTATTTTAGAATGTCAGAAAACAGTTCAGTTGACAATATTAATAGAGTGGAAAATCCATGATTACAGAAGCATTCATGTCAAATATGACAACCTTCTAAATTACTTGTCAAAGTTGACCTGTACGCAGCTTAGATGAACTAAGTTAGGCAAGTTAACAGTGAGTGTAAAAGTGAAATAAATCTCAGAATTTCAATAATATTTATCACTGAACAAATCTTAGAACTGAAAGAGCCATCATTTAGTAAAGAAAATAGAGGAAAAGCTCCCTTATTCCTGTAACCAGGTAAGAATAAAAAGTATATTATACTAAGTTCAAAGGAAACAGACTTCTACTGCATATTTAAGGTAATCGTGCATACAAACACTCTGGAATCTTGTTTTATCATCAGATGAAAGGAATTGTTGTTAGTAAGGATGCCAAATAAAAAATGCATGTGATAAAAATCAAACGATAAAGATGATATTTATAATTAGGAAGATTAAGTTCTTTTCTAAATTCAAACTTTAATTTTTGAAATCTAGGACTAGAAAATAAGTAAGGAATAATTTCATGAAATAATACACCAAAGGTATATTTGTTGGCAGCAGTGGGAATTGGTATTCCTCATAGCCACACAGAGCCAGCTGTGCAACAGACCCCAAGACCTATAGGTAGAGGGAAACAGAAAAACCAAGTAAATAGCTGCCATTTATTGACCAGTGCCTAAGCCATGACATCATTATACTTACTATTTAATTTTACTTTTTATTTTTTATTATTTATGTTCTGAGACAAAATCTCACTCTGTTTCCCAGGTTAGAATGCTATGGCATCAGCCTTGCTCACAGCAAACTCAGAACTCCTGGGTTCAAGCATCCTCCTGCCTCAACCTCCTGAGTAGCTGGGTCTATAGGTGCTCACCCCAATGCCCAGCTAAATTTTCTAATTTTAGTTAAGACAGGGTCTTACTCTTACTCAAACTCCTCAGTTCAAGGGATTCCCCACCTCGGCCTCCCAGAGTGTTAGGAATACAGGCGTGAGCCACTGCACAGGTCTGTACTAGCTATTTTAATATATCATTTCTTTTAATGTTCATAAGAAAGTTTGGTAGACAAATGGATTAATGTGCAGACTTCAGTAAGCTAGATTATTATAATTTTCCAGTGCTAGAAAGAAATATTAGTTTATAAACAATTCTGGGTCAGCAAACGTATTGTCAATTCATCATATATTTCCTCTCGGTACCTCAATAAAGACCATACAGTGCATTAATACTCAGTAAATATTCTTAGCATATTAAGAACTTGTTTAATATATTAAAATCCTTTAAAAAGAGTATCAATAGCTAATCTGTGGTGTCAGAACCTCAGTTTCTCAATTCACAAAATAAAGAACAAGAAGATATGGCTTACATCTTTTTTTAAGCTTTTAAAAAATAATTTAATTTTTTTTACAAGTAGAAGAAACATATGGCATAAAAGGTTTTATAGGATGCTGCCAAGCATGTAAGACAATTTTTCCAGAATATTTAATTAAAATTTAAATAATATATGAATTTGTCACTTGTTTACTATTTGTTTACATACTAATGTTCATACATTCTTTTTTAAAGAGAAAATTAAGATACAAAGCTGGGCACTGGGCATGGTAGTGCTTATGTGTAATCCCAGCTACCTAGGAGACTGAGGCAGGAGGCCTGCTTAGACGTGGGAGTTGAAGGCCTGGGAACAGCCACCCCACTGCCCTCTAGCATGGGGAATGCCATGATACCTCATCATTATTAGAAATAAGAATCAAGATGTAAAGAATATGTTAGTGATTAAAAGACATTTGTCTGTGTGTGTGTGTGTATGTATACATATATTTTGAATTGCTTTAATAAATACTTATAGTGGTCCTACTATACACTGGTCATCAGCTTAGTAGTATAATCCACTTACATCAAGGCAACTCTTATCCTGTGTGCAGATATAAAAATCCATGTATTTTCTATTAAGGCAGACTCCAAAGAGATTTACAAAGATATAAAAGAATGCCATTTTTCTCAATTTTTTGTTTTAAAACTATCATTATTTTTATAATGTATTACTTACATTGACATGCAATGTTGTGAAAATCTTTATTTTATTTATTTATTTATTTTATTTTTTTGTGGTTTTTGGCCGGGACTGGGTTTGAACCCGCCACCTCCAGCATATGGGTTCGGTGCCCTACTTCTTTGAGCCACAGGCGCCACCCCGGTCTCAACAATTTTTGTCGGGTTGGTCTCAACAACTTTTAATAATGTGAAGTAAAATTTGAGATCAAAAGTGTGAAGACTAATACTAAAATCTACCATGAGCCAAGTGCATAGACTAGTATTTCTTAATTCACCCTAAAATAACTAGTGTTATAAAATGAAAAATAATAATCAACATGGTTACTAACTTTGAATGCAGAGTTGGCATAAATAAAGGGCACAAATATTTTGATAGAATAGCTTTGGAAGTAGGTGATGTAGATTTAAACAAGAGTTGAAAGGTAGCATAGATTTTTTTTAAAAAGAGCAAAGTAGTCAAGTGGCAACAAGCCGGTTTATTAGATTTTCACGATTATTTCCTCACTGCCATTAATTTTGGTACAGAAGGAGAAGGGGAAGAAAAGGGTGAGAGAGCATCTTTTAAATGTTTTTGAAAATTATAAGCAAAACAAAAATAAGGACTCTAAAGTGATTTTTTTTTCTTTAAAGTGGTTGCCAGAGAACAGGAAATTAAATTGTATCACCATTCAATTTGGTGTACCAAACAAATTTGGTACCATACAACTTGGTACCATAGAGAAAGATATTTACAACGTGTAAAAGTAACAATGGATTTCTACACAGAAGAGGAAATTAACTCCGAAATACCAATAAAAAAACCATAGGTAACATTAAAAAAAAATGTCAAAAACTTGAACAGATACTTCACAAAAGAGAAAATCCAAGGGGCCTGTAAACACATGAATGATGTTTAAGATTATTAGTAAGCAAGGGCTTCCAAATTAAACTCACGATGCCACTAAGCAGCTACCAGTTCTACAACAATCAAAGAGCCTGAAAACATCAGGTGACCTTGACTATGTGCCACTCCCACAAGTATCAGGGCTGCTGAAGAAAGTGGACGTTGCTGTAACAATGCACACGTTTGACCCAATAATTCTACTTCTGCATATAGACAGTAGAGAAATGTTTGCAAAATACACACCATAAGTTGGGATGATCAGGGAAGCACCTCTATATCTGCTCTCGAACAATCAAAGTACCCAAAGTCAAGTGATACAGGCCTATAATGGAATACTGTGAAGCAGACAACAAAAGAAGCTAAAGCCATATGCAAAAACATGGGTGGATTTTATAAACATGGCATTCAGCAAAGGTAACGTATCATATAATCTGGTTATGTAAAGTTCAAAACAGGCAGAACTAATGTATATTAGTGAAGATTACACACTTAGATTTTAAAATTCTAAAAGCAAGAACATTCTTCCTGTTTTAATTGTGAATTCCCCAAACTTAGAGATCAGGTAAAGCCAGGCAAACATCCCGTGTTCAGAAAGAAGAGCCTGGACCCCACTGCCTCCATGATAGCAGCTCCTTAACCTACCCAAGACTATCTATGAGGGGGGTAACTATGACAACTAATTTATTTACAGTTCATGGTAATTTTTTTACCACGTGCTGCAATAAAACGTCTATTATTTTTGAAACAAATACCAAGACATACAGGAATGGATATACACATTCTCCACTCACATAAAAATTATCATGAATCTTCCTACATTTGATATTCTCCAACAAATAAAAATGATAATTGGTATTTTAAATGAACTAAAATGACTAGATACTTTACAAATAGTCTTTATCATCTCAAAATCTTTTAAATGTGCCTACCAATGATGTAAATTGGACAGCTTTGCTAATGCCAAAATGAAAAAAAATTTTACAACTTTTCATAGAAATGCCATATAATGCTATGCAGAAAAGAATTATGTCTGTTGGTAACCTCAGGGAGATCTGAGGTGCTAGATCACCTAATATTTAATATTTAAACATAATGTATTTTATTGAAAATATTTGCCAAGATCATGGCTACCAGGAACTCAAGAAAGAGTCCTTCTGTTTGTCAAACATTTTAATTAGAGCATCCCTTAAGCACAGTCTCGGGCACTCACTAGGAAACTAATAACTTTACTGTGATCTTTACCTCTGCATTGTCCATGTTAACTAACCCGGTGGCTCCCTGGAGCAATAAAATCTGTGGATTGTCACTGATAATCCACTATCACAGGTAACACATATACTTCTGTGATTATAAGAGGATTGGTATCTCAAGAGAAACCTCCATTTGTTCTCTCTTTTCCATAAATCTTCATAGTAATAACACATCTAATTGCACTTGAGCCTCTAACTCTCATTACCAAGAACCAAGGCCCACGGCTTATGTTTGGAATCTTTTCATTCCACATTGTTCCTTATCCCCACATTTTTTGTCACCATCTATAAGGGGAGCAGTGTGCCTGTTTTGCCACTGGGAACTTTATATTTAATGATGTAGGTACTAGATGTTGTTGATTACGAATCACAGAAAATTTGCTATAAAAATAAACAACCTTGTGAAAGCACATCAAGCCTTTCTTTAGGTGGAAAAAAAACCAGAGGAAAAATAGAATGTGGCATTTTCTCTTTGGTTTCAGTCAGATTTTAAGCAAAAAACATATTCAGAAAGAAAAATTACTAAGAGCTATTATTATTATTATTTTTTAGTCAGCCAAAAAATTAAAATAATAAAAAAAAATGTCTCTGGGGTGTCTCTCTCCCTCTTTCTCTCTTTCTTTCCCTCCCCCACAGTTTTCCTGACAAAGTTTATAATAAAGTCAATCACAAAGGTAAAAAAGAGTAATATCTTCTATTTCATATGATTTTTAAGAAAAGAAATAACTAAATTTTATATGGTGTGCTGACAGCTACTTTGCCCACATAATTTATTTAATATTTAAGGCAAATGTATATACTAAAATCCTATTCTGAGAAGAGATGATTTTATAATAGCACAGAAATTGACTTAATTTGATTTTAGAGTTGTTTCAAGGGAGCTCAGTCACCAAAAGGAATCCACCAATCACCAGGAATAAAGGCCTTGCTCCTAAGAGCAAAAGGACAGAGTGGCAGTTTCACACCGTTTCTCTTGTGCTGTTCAATATTATTAGATATTCTATCAGTGACCCTTCATTTTCCTGTATTTCCACATAGTCTCTCTACATTATTTTTCTTTAGAAAAATTTTTTGAATTTCTTTTCCTCTTCATTCCCATAGAAACTGTTTTTAAAATTCAAAAAAATCATATATTAGCCTCAAATTATTTAAAAGTTTATGTATTTTTCTTTTATTTTATTATAAGAAAACACAAATACTCCTTTAAAAGCATAACTTTGATATGCAATTGATTTTTCTTTCCACGTGTAATATATGGCTTGTTTATAAACTTTATGGTATGAAAGCTCATTCCAAAACTGACCTATAATTTTGGCATTCTGTTAGTAATCTTTTGCTTGCAAAAATGAACATTTTCATTTTCAATTGCTTGTATTTTAACGTACTCTTCAGCCTCATTTTTCTCTTGGAGCTTAATAGTGCACTCAGGCTTGCTATGAAGAGTGCTATTAGCCTGAGAATGGTAGAAAGGATACATGATATAAAATTCAGTAGACTCCAAATGCATTTCACCGGTGGGCAAAATTGGTGCTGAATATTTTTTGTGAAAGCAATGTGTTTTTTTTTTTGTTGTTTTGGGGTTTTTTTAGCAAAGACTGTTTTGCACTGAAAGTGTATTATCTTTCACTTGCATACATCTCTTCCCTGATATATGGAAGAATTATTTATTATGCTGTATATTCAACTATAATAAATAGTCTACAGATATTCAATTTGCTGAAGGACATGTTACAATTAAGGCATGAAAACTTAACTAGTCAGGCATGGTTCACATACAAAAGAAAAACAGAAAAAGCAGAACCACAAAATATATTTTAAATATTTTGACACATCATTTGTATGTTTTCAAAGGAAATATATTGATTTAAAACATTGAATCAAGGAAATATTCAAGAGAAATAATTGCCTATTATATGGAAAGGATCTTGATAAAGCTTTATAGATAACAGCAAGAAAATAATTTCTTTTCTAAAACTTATACAGCATAATATATAGTTTTATATATAGTACATAAAATTGCTATAATTCAGATCTTCAAATTCTGCTTCTGAAATTATTAAATAATGATGTACTTTATGAGTTTGCTACACATTGACATTACAGAAACTGTAATAAAATTATATTGCTAAGTTATTAACCTTGAAAACCATGCCATGAACTTATCCTTTACAAAGAAGAAGAGCCACAGCCCTTTCCTACCATAGAAGACTTTAAAATTCTTAAAAATGTTCTAGAAAACCTATTATTAGGCTGCATTCTATGAGTTCTTAGGGCAATTCCTCAGGATTTCTTTGGAAGAACCCATTCAATTAAAATGTATGACTTTATGCTATTCAGGAGTAAATACAAATAAATTTTTGGTTTTTATGACTATGTTATGTGGATACAACTGACGGCTGAGTTAAGACAGATGAGCATACGCACCCACCAGGCACATACACACATAGGTTTGTGCGTACCATGTTTGTAATGCTACAAAAGAAAAATATATAATATTGGAAAGGAAGAATTTTAAAGATACTCATATGTGTAAATGGTTAAAAAATGTCTTCTGAATGACCAGACTGACAGTATAGTATAAAGGGAAAAACAAATGATTCATCTGAAACATCAAAATCAACATATTTCTGAAGAAAGCCAAAATGAACATTACATTTTTTTTTTTTTTTTTTGTAGAGACAGAGTCTCACTCTATCACCCTCGGTAGAGTGCTGTGGAGTCACAGCTCACAGCAACCTCCAACTCCTGGGCTTAGGCGATTCTCTTGC